>ML264699.1:0-193325 GCA_005239495.1 Nicotiana undulata | reverse complement strand
ACCCGAAATCAATTCCGAGCCCCTCGGGACCCCAACCAAACTTACCAACATATCCCATAACATCATTCAAACTTATTTGCACTCTAAAAACATCAAAACTAACATCAAAACTCCAAATTCTCATCCAATTCAAGCCTATGATTTCCAAAAACTTCCGAAACTCGCATTTGATCAAAAACCCAACCAAATCATCTCCGAATGACCTGAAATTTTGCGGGCAAGTCCAAAATGACCTAACGAAGCTACAGCAACTCTCGGAATCCCATTCCGACCCTCGGATAAAAATCTCGCCTATCAACCGGAATTCGCCAAAATACTAACTTCCCTAATTCAAGCCTAATTCTACACCAGACATCACAAAATTATTCTGAACACACTCCTAAGTCCCAAATCACCTAACGAAGCTATCCGAACCATAAAATTCGCATTCCGAGGTCGTTTACCAATAAGTCAACTCTTAGTTGACTTTTCCCATTTTAAGGTTGTTCTTAAGGACTAAGTGACTGAATTCTCATTTAACCATTTCGATTTCAAGCCTATCAACTCTAACACATTAATAATAGAATAACCAATATATAATAAGCCACTAACAACAATTACAAGTGCAGGTTTCACGTAACGACAGACCGGGTTGTTAGACGGGCGTGCAGGCGTACACCGAATGATTTGTGGCTTGGCTTATCCCATGGAACCGTCTAATTTCTGTCCCGGGTTGATGTTCATACTGTTATTGTTGTAGTTAATATGAACATACTAGATATCATGTTAAGTACGAACATAAAGGCTTCACGCCAGAAATGCTAAGAGCCTAGTGGTCATTTATTACTATCTCATTATGTGATTATTTGATTCCATGTACTCAGTCCTATAATAGCATATTATCTCATGCCTCAGTCTCAGAAGTTATTAATTGTATACATATTTATCACTGTTTCGAGTTGATTTATGCATCTGTGAGCATGTGAGTGAGACTGGAGAGCAATGACTGAGTGAGGCCGAGAGCCTGTTATTGAGACAATTATGAGATCAGACTGCACACCACAATGATACTTTAATCATGCCTTCGTTGGCTTGATATAACGCTTGGGCTTATAGGATCCCCTCCGGAGTCTTTACACCCCCCAGTGAGCGCATTAATGATATTGAGGGATGGATCTTCCCTAGGCATGGATCTTGTCCGAAGTTTATGATATGTGAGGGAAGGATCGTCCCTGGACATGGATCTTGGTCGAGTAATTTTATTCCGGAGATGGATCTTCTCCGTGGGGCTGGATTGGCCTTTTCCTCAGTACCAAGTGACTACGGTCACCGATGATTATGTACATTCCGGGATGGACCTTCCCTGGGCCTGAGAGCCATATACGGTACTGAGTGGACTGCTGTGTGAGGGTTGTGAGCACTATGTGCATTTCTACACTGGTTTCATATATTCATACGATGGCATGTAGAGTATACTAGCATACTTGGCATATTTTGTACATTTTCTTATAAACTGTTAGCATGTCTAATTTCTGTACACTGTTTAGTTGTAAATTCTGAGGTTTAGTCCGTCACTACCTCTCAGCCCATAGGTTGGGTTCGTTACTTACTGAGTTGGTGTACTCACGTTACCCCCTGCACCTTGTGTGCTGATCTAGGTTCATCGGGACCCGGTAGTGGTTGCTGATTTGCTGTCAGAGTTTCTTTTGGAGTCTTTGAGGTAGCAGCTGGCGATCACTACCTCGTTTCGTCCTTATTTATCTACCTACTGAATTTTATTAATTCAAGCAGTATTATGTCGGTTTTTTATTTTCGATCTTTTATCTATAGTGGCTCATGACTCGGTGACACCAGATCGGGGATTTGTTTTAGTTGGATTTTTTTGGATGTGTTTAAACATTTTTAATGCTTTATAAATGAGACTCTTGTTGTAAATGTAGTGATTTTCCTGAAAATGACTTTAAGCGAATAAAATGTGTGGCTTGCCTGATTTCACGATAGGCTCCATCACGACTGGAGGTTTGGGGTCGTGACAAGTTGGTATTAGAACCTAGGTTATATAGGTCTCACCAATCTTGAGCATGTTTAGTAGAGTCTTTCATATAAGTACGAAGACGTCTATACTTATCTTCGAGAGGTTGCAGAACCCTTATGAAAAATCTCACATTCTTACATTCTTGTCGTGCGAATCCATTGATTCAACCTAAAGCGTAATTCTTTGAATTCCTTCCATGTATTCGAATGCGCACGTGAGAGCTCGGTATCAGTTATGAATCGACGACTTGTGATTCCCACAGGTGAGGTTCGAGATGTGATTTTAGCATGTTGATAATGGGCCAGTCTGGAGGACTTGAGGCCGGGTTTGTCTGTGGCTTGAGTGTTGAAATTCGATTGTGTGAGCACATGCATGTGGGACTTATAGGTCCGTTTGTGTCCTTATTGGCGGGATTTTGTGACTGGATGACTATGTGGTGAGTGTGATTCGATGGTGATATGTGTTCATATTGTTTGATTGTGACGAAAAGAATGGGCTGGAGATGTAGAAAGAACCGTTGAGTGTTGGAATTTTGTCTTGTGTTGGCATATGGCCTCGAGTTGTGAGCGTATTGAAGGACCTCTCATGTGGTTTGGTTGTGGAGGGAAGCGGATCTCCCTGTTGTGTTATGAGTTTGTGGTGATGTCTTTGGGGCTGACCAATGCCCCTATAGCGTTCATGCATTTGATGAGCAACATATTTCAGCCGTATTTGGAATTCCCTTGGTATTGCGTTCATTTATGACGTCCTGGTGTACTCTCATAGCCGAGAGGAGCGTGCTCAGCCTTTGGGAGTTGTATTGTAGAGATAGAGGGAGGAGAAGCTTTATGCAAGGTCCTCCAAGAGTGAAGTTTTGGCTCATCTCAGTAGCATTCTTGGGACACGTGGTGTCCAGTGAGGGTATTCAGGTGGTCAGACGAGGGTGGATAGAGCTTCCAGAAGCTCAAGATTTCTTTGACCACAGCTCCAGTGTTAGTTCTTCCATCAGCCTCAGGTTCTTATACCGTGTATCATGATGCCTCGAGGGTAGGCATTTGTTGTGTTTTAATGCGGAAGGATATTGCGATTGCGTGATAGCGATGATTTTGGAAGGGTATGGAGATGATATCAGTTTGAGGCTAAGAAGGTAGGGTTATCTTCTACGGGGTGTCCTGAGGTTGTGTGATCCTTAGTGGTTTTATAGCAAGTACTTCTTTACCAGTAAATGTTATCTGTGGTAAGTTGAGTTTAGACCGCTTGTGGAAGTTGGCACGGCTATTGCAATGGGGAATGCGATATTGCAGATGAATTGAGATGTTAAATGGTTTGAGTTATATATATGAGCTTATGAAGGATTTAGTTGAATCTCACTGTGATATGACAACGGTGTTAGCGTATGGGCATTGTGAGTTATTAAATGTTTTGTTCTATGGCTTTGAGCCAAGTGGGGGAGCCTTCTATTGACAATTCAATTTAATGGTTATATGTTAAATTTTAGTGTTGGTCTGAGGCATACTTATGGCGTAGTTATGACTTATAGAGGTGGAGATCGAGGATGAATCGGGCAAGGAAATTCCTGGATACGGGCTACATTACACTTTATGAAAATATATAAATTATGGAATGATTAAGTTGTTAGCTTGAAGGATGTAGTGCACACGAAGTATGAATTTGATTGGTCATGGTAAGGCAAGGTTACTTCTTTGAGTGTTGATTGTGCTAAATGAGCACGCGTTTTTCGGCCATTTGGGCGGAGCAAATTAGATTTGAGCAGAGTGGATGACTCTCAAGAGGGTTCTAATGGATTCAAAATGTATATATGACACTATTCTTGGGTTTGATGACCTGCGTGGCCTGGTCGAATTAGAGGAATTTAGTTATGATAGCTTGATTAGGAGCAAATGGATTTCAAATTATTCTTGATAGTTTGTACCATGGTTTGAACCAGATATTTTCTACCGGTGTGGTGAACGTGTTGTGTATTGTGATTTCCTCCTGGAATGTAGCAAGAGGAAGGTTTCTAACTAACCGGGTATGTAAATTGCTGGTGACTCAAGGTTGTTGATAATGAGATTCTTGTGCTTGTCACATGATGACATGATATATGTACTGTGTTGCGCGGGATTAAGATTTACATGTACAAGGTGGCAGTTCATTCTTGAAGGGGAGGTCGCGAATTTTGGACATAATGGTCAATTTCAAATATTTCGATGAATGTTATAGCTGCTCGGTAATCCTTGAGAAGGGTGCGCTTTTCAGTAGGCACATTGTGTCTTGACTTATGGATGTTCATTGGTACTGCGGTACTCACCTGGTTGATAGACTGCTGATATTTAAATTATTTCTATGTGGCACGGAAAAAGTATTAAGGTATTCCTCGTGGGATGATCGTGCATGAAAGATGTGTTAATCATTCGAGTGCTGGAGTTGGGATCAGTTATGGTGGTTCATGTGTTCTATGAATTTAAGAATGGGGAGTTACTACTTCTACGTTAGCCTGCCGATTTGAGTTGTATATCACACTTTGCACATGCCTACTTTATGGCATGTTATTTATACTAGTTGAGGAGTATGTGAATCTTGTTTCATTATCATGTACATGTGCACTTATTTGATTGCTCCCGTATGATATACTTCGACCGAAGGCCTGTGACCATGACTTGTGGATTACGTTATTGGCACGAGAGTTGTCTGTGCAGATCTATGTACTGATATTATTGGCACGTGAGTTGTCCGTGCGGGTCCGGATATTGATACTAAAGCATGTGAGTTGTCCGTGCGGGTGATATTAGTGTGAGCTCTGGGAGAGCTGGCTACCATTATTAGATTCTAGTATCTTGGTTCTACTAAGTGATATGAGCTCATAACATTGCAGTTGTGGTGGTTCTTGTTGAACCTGCAAAAAAAAGGCTCCTCTTTGAGACATTTTCCATTTTTGAGTGCACGAATTGTGCAGTTTGTGGCTTGAATTATATTGGTGTCGCATATTTGTTTAGTTTTGTTTGATAAAATAAGGTCATTGGACCTAGAATGGGTACTATCAAGTTTGTTTACAGTGTGTTTGGGAGAATAATTTAGAATTTGGCTTAAATAATTGGCTATGGTACTTATTGAACGCATGAAGCTCCATGACCTGTTGAATTGGTAAGTGGTTGTGAGTTTTTGTATGCTTCTTTCATTATCGGTGGTGTACGAAGGTTTTGGAGCGAGGTTCTGTTTAATGTGGGGTTTCCTACTAGTACTTGGTTGGTTTGAGTAGTTATGGTGATCGAGAATGGTGTTGCGAGTATACGAGTTGTGTAGTATATTATGCGATTATGTCAGGGTTATTGTTATGTCTTGACACAGTTTGTTCAGACTTATATAGTGTGTGGCTGTGAGATTCGGATCTTGAAAAGAATTCTGGATGTTAGAAATTGGGCTCCAAGGTTTTTGGGGTAAGGTTAAAGTAATGATAATCAATTGTGTTGTGTTGTCAGTCCTATATAGAATAGGGTGATGTGGGATCACCCCCAGGTATGTGCGTGGTAAAGTGGAATAGTTATAGAAGGTTTAGGAACAACCCTTAGCACGCAGTTTACATCACAGTTTTGGAGAGGTGGCTTATGAACTTGAATTGTCGCCTAGTCTATCAGGTGTTCATTCAGTATTCCGTTTATCCATGCTCCGAAAGTATGTCGGGGATCTGTCGCATATTGTAGATTTCAGTACAGTGCAGTTGAACGGTAATTTGACTTATGATGTGGAATCAGTGGCCATTTTAGACCGACAGGTTCGAAAGTTGAGAAATAGAGAAACTGCCTCCGTAAAAGTGTTACAGCGAAACCAATAGGTCAAAGAGGCCACTTGGGAAGTCGAAGAAGAAATGAAGAAGAAGTACCATCATTTGTTTGAATAGTCATGTATTTATAAGTTGTGTTCTACGAAGATGCTAAGAGTTACCTTATACGAATTATGTATCAACTGTATAGTTGATGTTAAAGGTGTTCCCTTTTTTTGTTAGTACACTGCTCGTGAGGCCACGATTGGAATTTTCTGTATGTTATGTGGCGTCGTTGGTTCATGAATTTGTTTTTAGGAGTGTTTTGGTGTTACTATGGCATGTGGGTAGGCCCAATTACAGGGGAGACTCCGCCGAAATTTTAGAAACATTTGGGAGTTAGCCAAATTTTGGGGCCTTAAGAAAGTTGAAATGTTGGAAGAATATCTAAGATCTATATGAAGTCAAGAATAATTAGAGATGATGGTTAAAGTGAAAATATGATAATTTTGTGACTAATCATGACTTGTAAAACATTCGAGGACGAATGTTCTTAAGTGGGGAGAATGTAACACCCCGAAATATTTCTAAGTGTTTTAAGACCATTAAGAAGATTGACGGGTGCTAATTATATCAATTCAGGTATGAACAAGACTGATAATTTAAATGATATCAATTTATCATGACAATATATGTATGAGGTGCATTAAAAATGGTTTAGGGTCTAAGAAAAGCCCTAAGGCTAAGTCAAGTTGAAAATTATATGATGGGATAAAGTTTCAAGTGAGTTTGCACAAGATCTAAATTCAAACAAGCATATCTCTCAATATATGAAAATTTATATGGTGTATAACCTATCAAATTAAATCCCTTTGAGTTTAGTTTCTAACACTTCAAACCGTTTGTCATTTGGACATTCCTACACAAAGTTATGATCCAATTACCAAAGGCTGGATTTGCGATCATTTTGTGATCGCAAAACGACTCCGCGGACCGCATTCGCATCGCATAATGAAGCTGAATCGGGCAAAATATTATGCTGTCGCATATTGATTATGCTGTAGCATAATTTACTATGTTGTCGATTATGCTATCGCATAATGATTATGCTGCAAGAATGCTGCCCACATTTCTATTATTCTATAGCATAATTGCACCACATAATTGACTTCGGGGGTCATTTTTGGAAATTTTCATATCCGAACCCACTTTGATAAATAAGATTTGGGGCTTCATTTGGGGCTATTTTATACATAACTTAGAGAGAGGTGAAATCATTTTAGAGAGAGAAAGAGGGAACCTAGCATTCAAATCATCCAATCTTGTATCAATCTTCAAGATTCAAGGAACCCAATCACAAAATCTTCATCTAAGAGGTAAGGATTCCATACCCTAGTCTTTAATTTTGATTTTTTTGGGTAAAGATGGGTGATTAGGAGTATGATTCTAGGATATTAAAGTATTAGTTATACATGCTTGTAACAATAAGGTTGTGAGAAGATTGTTGAATTCGAATAGGTAAAGATTGGGTTGAAAATGGTAGAAATCTTCAAAACTTTAATTGAGGATTTGCAAGACAATCTGATGTCGGAATTCGATAATTTTTGTATGGTTGAACTCGTATCGGAATGGGTGTTTGGATTTAGTAAGTTTTTCCGGGATTCGAAGTGTGGGTCGCACTGCTGAATATTAAAATGAATTTAAGATTTTTATCCGAAAAATTAGTAAATTCGTATGGAATTAATTCCTATGATTCGTATTGAGTATATTGAATTGTTTGTGAATAGATTTGAAGCACTCGGAAGCCGAGTCTAGAGGCAAAGGCATTGAGGGCTAGGATTTTAGCCGGTTTTGAAGTAAGTAACGTTCCCAAAATTGGATCTGAGGGTTCGAATCCCCGAAACGTATGATATATGACTCTAATTAAGGTGACGCACATGCTACGTGACGGGCGTCTAAGCATACACCGAATGATTTGTGGCCTGGATCATCCCATGGCACCGTCTAATTGCTCTTCCGGGTTGATGTTCGTACTATTATTGTTGTAGTTAATGTGAACATACTAGAAATCATGTTAAGTACGAACGTTAAGGCTTCACGCCAGAAATGCTAAGACCCTAGTGGTCATTTATTACTGTCTCATTATGTGATTATTTGATTCCATGTACTCAGTCCTATCATAGCATATTATCTGATGCCTCAGTCTCAGAAGTTATTAATTGTATACATATTTATCACCGTTTCGAGTTGATTTATGCATCTGTGAGCCATGTGAGTGAGACTAGAGAGCAATGACTGAGTGAGGCCGAGAGCATGTTATTGAGACAGTTATGAGATCGGACTGCACACCGCAGCGATACTTTAATCATGACTTCATTGGCTTGATATAGCGCTTGGGCTTATAGGAGCCTCTTCGGAGTCTTTACGCCCCTAGTGAGCGCATTGATGATATTGAGGGATGGATCTTCCCTGGGCATGGATCTTGTCCGAAGTTGATTATATGTGAGGGATGGATCCTTCCTGGACATGGATCTTGTCCGAGTAATTTTATTCCGGAGATGGATGTTCTCCGTGATGCTGGATTGGCCTTTTCCTCAGTACCAAGTGACTACGGTCACCGATGATTATGTACATTCTGGGATGGACCTTCCCTGGGCCTGAGAGCCATATACGGTACTGAGTGGACTGCTGTGTGAGGGTTGTGAGCACTATGTGCATTTCTACACTGGTTTCATATATTCATATGATGTCATGTATAGTATACTAGCATACTTGGCATATTTTGTACATTTTCTGATAAACTATTGGCATGTCTAATTTTTGTACATTGTTTAATTGTAAATTCTGAGGTTTAGTCCGTCACTACCTCTCAGCCCATAGGTTAGGTTCGTTACTTACTAAGTTGGTGTACTCACGTTACCCTCTGCACCTTGTGTGCAAATCCAGGTTCATCGGGACCTGGTAGCGGTTGCTGATTTGCTGTCAGAGTTTCTTTTGGAGTCTTCGAGGTAGCAGCTGGCGATCGCAACTTCGTTTCCTCCTTCTTTATCTACTTACTGTATTTTATTATTTCAGAAAGTATTATGTCGATTATGTATTTTTGACCTTTTTTCTATAGTGGCTCATGACTCGGTGACACCAGATAGGGGATTTGTTTTAGTTGGATTCTTTTGATGTGGTTAACCATTTTTAATGTTTTATAAATGAGACTTTTGCTGTAAATGTATTAATTTTCTTGAAAACGACTTTAAGAGAATGAAATGTGTGGCTTGCCTGATTTCACGATAAGCTCCATCACGACTGGGGTTTTGGGGTCGTACAGTTGGACTCATAATTGAATGAGTTGTCAGATTTTATGACTTTTTTGGGTTCCGAGGTGCGGGCCCGGGTTGGTCTTTTTGGCTGATTTTGGGCTTTTGATTAAAGATTAGACCTTTTTCAATTGGGATGGGTTCCTTTAGTATTGTTTGGCGTATTTGAGTTATTTTGGGATAGTTTCGAGTCGTTCGGGGATCAGAACACGCGTGATGGCATTTTTGGAGCATTGCTTGGCTTGCTCGGTATTGGAATTGGCTTGTTCGAGGTAAGTAACTCTTCTAAACTTAGTGCTGAGGGTATGAAACTCCGTAATACGTGTTATGTGATTGGTATTGAGGTGACACACATTCTAGGTGACGGGCGTGTGAGCGTGCACCTTGTGAATTTGGACTCTGTTGTTCCCATGGCACTGTATAATGGCCCTATTTTGTTGATATAAGTTTTTTCACCATGTGATAAAGTAAATGAGTTGTCAATCATGCTAAATATCATGTTTAGGCTTTATGCTGATATTGTTTGCACCCATAGTGGTCGTTTCTTGTTATCATCTCACTGATTTCATTGATATTTCGTACTCAGTCATATGCATGCATTCACATCATATCTGAGTCTCAGTTGTTGCTTATTGATACATCATATCATTATTGTCGGGCTAGTTTCATGACATTGTGAGCCCGTGAGTGAGACTAGAGGGATTGATGACTGAGTGATGCTGAGAGCCTGATTATGAGTGACAATTATGGGATCGGGCTGCACGCTGCAACATGTTATATCAATTTACGCTTGGGCTGTGGGAGCCCCTCCGGAGTCTGTACACCCCAGTGAGCGAGGTTGATTATATTGAGGGATGGATCTTCCCTGGACATGGATCTTGTCTGAAGCATTTATATACTTGGAAATGGATCTTCTCCATGGGCCGGATTGGCTTTCCTTGGTACTGAGTGACTGATAGTCAGTGATGTATATATTTCGGGATGGATCTTCCCTGGGCCGTATGGGCCATATACAGTACCGAGTGGTTGAGCGTGATGAGTGGAAGGTGTGAGACAGTGAGATTGAGTACTATGAGAGTGAGATTACATGATTCATCTCTGAGATACATGGCATTTGCATGCACACATGACATACATGCACAGAAATGCATTTTTCCTCATGCTATATGGTATCACGTCATTCATGAATTATTATGCATTGAAAGGTGGGCATAGAGAGGGATTTTATATTTGTTATCTTGAAAGAAAATGAAACATTTTATTTATTGTGGAAAGGCTATTTGGAAAAATTACAGTTTTCAAAGTTACTCGTATTTTTGGCATTTTCGGTAAAAGATTTGGATTTTCTCACTGAGCTTCTTGAAAGCATAACCATTTTCTGGAACTGCAAACGAACTGAGCACTTTTACTTCAGAGATACCTTTTATTACTTGTATTATGCTATTATGAACTGCTGTAGAATACGGTATTGGACCGACCTTGTGATAGCTCGTCATTGCTTTCAACCTAAGGTTAGGTTCATTACTTACTCAGTACATGGGGTCGGTTGTACTGATACTACACTTCTGCACATTGCGCGCAGATGTTGGCTGCTGTTATTGTTGTGGATTTGAAGATGTACCTGCATCCCTGCTGCAGCTGTCTCTTTGTTCGGCGTAGCCTTAGATTATAAAGCTGTATTTATGTACTTTTGAAACAGACTATGTATTTATTTCATTTTCGCTTTGTAAAATCTATTCTTAGAAGCTCAAGATTTGTACTACCAGTCCGTAGAAAATGTATAAAAGTCAGATAATCTCTTTACTTTACTGTCTTGTTAATATTATTGAAATTGGATAATTATTAGTTGGCTTACCTAGCAGGTTGGGTTAGGTTCCATCACGACTAGTGGATTTGGGGTCGTGACACCAGCCTTAAGGGGAAAAATATTAGAAAAGTTAGCCTCTACGCTAGAAGTTTAGTTTCATAACACCCCAAGAAATTTCTGAAATGTATGATAATAAAAAGGTATGATTACATATATAACATATATTTTTCTATGGTACATACATAAAGTTGTACCAATGCATAGTAGATTTTGAGAGTTGGCATATGAGTTCTTCGAAGAGCCTCACTTTCTCAAGATAAGCTAAATGTGACTCAAAATAGAATAGAACATTACAAGAAATAGTATCAAGGTAATTTTCATGTGAAGCGTGCAACCTAATACAATAAATTGGATGGTACATGATGTTTAGACAAAAGATTAGTAGTTTGTAGCGTCGTAAAGTTCGGATAAAATAAGGACCAAGAGGGACCGAGATGAGTGAGTCAATTGGTCAAATAAGTGGTCAGGTGTTAGGTATTACACGAGCTAGACGATAAAATAAGAAGTATATCCGAAAGAGAAGGATAACAAAAAGAAAAAAGGGCCACTATATGACATCATGACAAACTAGTGGTATTATGATATGCGAGTAATGAATCAGGAATGGGTTCATCTACAAAGTATTGAGTCGAGGAAGTCTTGAATATTATGACATGATTAAATGCGCGTGAAAATCACATTTAAAGATATGTTGATGATACTAGGATAAATCTAGATCAATCGTTAGTACTTGACAAATCTATATGCAAGGTAATTATAAAAGTAATTGGAGGACACTTTGCTGCAAGAAGATGGATGCATGAAAGAACATATCTCCTTACGAGAATAGTGATTGATTACTAGGTCACTGAAGTGAAACATTGGCAATTAAGGAAGAATCCTATGAAGCACAAAGAAGGGTAAATAACAAGTCCAATCCTTTCACAGGTGAATTGTGATAAGTAAAAACGATATGAGATAGGCCCAACAAGAAAAGACCTCATCCATACGAGAAACAAATAGATAGTAAGTACATATAATTGCAATGTTTGTGGTGTCAGAACCATAAACTCAACTAGAAAGCGAATTAACATTCTCTTTTAAGGATCAAGGCCAAAATCATTTATCGTTGGCTAGCAAACAATCATCGAAGTATAGACAAGTCCAAGTATTTACACAAATATCTAAGGTGCTTGTATAATATGAGTCAAATACAAAAAGTAAGATAAAGGCACCATGAAAGTTGTCGTAGATTAGAGTGTATCAAGGGATTAAGAAAGCCAGATGAGGAATGCCACAAAAAAGGGATATCATGAGCACACATATAGATCAAGACCAAGGGATGGAGTTCTTAAAATATTAATAGCCTGAGAGGCCACAATAACACTAGAGTATTATTCATTAAAGAGTTATGTGAGGATGCATACAAGAATATAAAATTTTTGGTGCAAAAGCTAAAGTAGAGTATGCTAGTGTGCCTAAGCTATCCGATGCCGCAACCCTCACACGTGCCTATCGTACAAATGTTTAAGTGATAAACTTGAGAATGGCGCCAATAAGTGGGGCATGACACACGTTAAATTACAGTAATCCCAAGGATGTTAGAAGAGAACCACTATGTTTTGGGTAATTTCAAGAAATTATAAAAGATGATAAGATGAAGAAAATACATGGATGTTCTAAATTTTATGTGTAACCACTTGTCACAAGCCATATGAAGGTGGATATCGCGTATCCGTCGAACATGTAATTCACAAGGTTAGATATTGTCACAAGTTCAGAAATAGTAGTGGGTAGAGGGCCAAGTTGACAAATTGATATAGTGAACCTGATAAGATAAGTAGTATCCTACGACCCAAAATGGATAAAAGAAATGTTAGATATAGACGATTAAGGGCAGCAATAGTCCTATGTGGAAGAATGTCGTCTTGAGATTGAGGTTGCGAAAACTATAGTATATTATAAATGTGTGATCTATAAGGAAAGTACATATACTCTGATAAGAAAATGGAGGTGATGTCTCAATCCCCCTAAACCTTTTGTCAGAAAGAAAATCAAGAAAGAAGTGCCTAAATATGAGTCATGTTTCCGATGTGACTTTATTATTTGTATTAGCAGACCTACAATATGGGGTGAATTTTCCAACCTATATGTGTCTTTTCATGATGAGTGGATTAGAAGTAAAGTGGAATAGTGAGTACGGTCATGTCAAAAACCAACATAGTAAGAGTGGCTAATTCGAGCATAGAGGTTGAATCACAAACGAGGGAGGTTATTGTGAAATTATATTTGTACGATAGCTTCACACGATATATAAGGGAACTTATATTGGTTCTAATGTTAAATAATTTCTCTTAAAGGTCACAAAAGATCGATATACATAAAGTCATGCTCTATGTTATCCTCACGAAATTATAGACAAAAGAAAGGTTTAGAAAAGGTTACATGGGAAGCCGAGAGGACTTGAAAAAAAGTACCATCATTTATTTGAGGGACACATGTAACTATTTCAAGTTTCGAAAAGTTTTTCTACCTATATATGTACAAGTATTGATATCTATGTGTGATAATGAGTGGCCTAGCTTTTGGGTTGTAGTTGGATAGCCGTATGGGCTATAAATGATTCAGATTTGACATGTTCAAAATGTTGTGATTGCTCTAGTTCCAAAAGAGGCATTATAAAAATTAATTTTTTTGATGTGTTGGCCAAATATTGCACTTTAGGTAAACTAGGCAAAAGAAAAAAAGAGCTAACAGTAGGAATTTTAACTTTAAGTGACTTATTCGACATTCGAGGATGAATGTCATATAAGATTGGAAGATTGTGAAGCCCCGGGAAACTTTTGCTATTATGTTCCTACTCAAGTTCTAAGTTGGACACAAAGATGTGTGAAAAGTTATGAAGGCATAAAATACATAAATCTAATGTTTAGAAGGTTGAATGGATGGTTATAAGAGGAGAGGAGTAAATTAAAATCCATTGGAGTTGTTTAAGGGGTAAAAATGACCTTAGCCGCACATGACCTAAATTTCAATGATCATATCTATCAATATAAAAAGAATTGAGATTTGAGCTATATATCAAAAGGCAGACTCTGAAGTCTAGTTTCTAACACTTCAAACCATTAATCATTTCGATGTTCCTATAAAAAGTTATAGGCGTTTTAATGAAGACTATCCTGTTAGAAAAATGGACTGCGTTTTGAGTGCCCAGGGGGGTGCCAGGCGTGAATCAAAATGCCAAAGTCAGAGTAAAATTTTTTGTGGTATTTTGGGTGGCGCTGGGCGTGGACCGTGACGCCGAAGGCGTGAATCTGAAATAACATGGATGGGGAGAGAGAAAATAACCTCATTCTTTAAAGATTAAACCCCCCTCTCATCCTCAAGTCATCCAAGGGTTCTCATACTATGCGATTATCATTAGAATACTACTTCCAAACATTAATTCTAACAATATTTCATATCAAATTGCAAGATTCTCAACAAGAACTCAAGAACAAAGTCTCTCCACTAACCTAGGGTTTCACGATTCAAGGTATGTTTCGTAAACGCTTTCAACCACAATTGTTAGAGAGATTTATGGTTGGTATTTGTTCCTAGAAACTACTACAAGAACTTATTAACGATGAACCCTAGAAGGAGAGAAGAATCAAACCTAGGGTTTCTATATTTTGAAAATCTTGGAACTTCTAGTATTGATCTTTAAATTAACATTTGTTTGGTCAGTTGAACCCATTGGATTGGAGCAAACAAAGGTATTCAAAAGCAAGAAATCAAGGTGAGTAGAGACAATGCTTTTACTAAAGTTGTCTACTCACAAAGATCATGCCATAAGTTATTGTTAGATTATATACAATGTTAATGTGGGCTCTGAATGGAATGAGTGGACTCAAATATTCATTAGAATTGTAGATAAGATCTTAAATGATTATCATGGTTAATAAATCAAGAATAGTATGTTATTCCGTAAATCATATCTCATGCATTTATGACTTGCATATGTTTCTTTAATGTATAGATGGTATTGAAAATTTCTTTTACATGATTTTATGGAAGTGTTTTGATGAGAACTATGAAGGTATATCATTTTTTAAATTTTATGATGCAAGAATTACTCAGAAGAATATTTTGGGAGTTGCCTTAGATCTCTGAGAAGGGTTCATAACCTCTAGTGGTTTATGTTACCACTAAACTATTTGTACCAGAGTAGGAGATTAGTGTACCGTTGGTTTGGACACGATGATAGAAGTGCCCTGGTAAGGCACAAGAACACAAGCATGCTAGAACCTTGAACTGTGAGGCACCACAGGAATGGGGTCTAGGCGATTGGAGTAGGATCGTCTACCATACTGATCATATAGTGACATTCTCAGAATCAGAAAGAATTAGAATCAATGGAACTCCTCAAGAAATAAAATGCTTTAGAAAATTTACACGGATTATTCCGAGAAAGTTTATATATTTATATATATGAATTTTATAGTTTTTTTCAAGAGAAAAGAAAAGATAGAATTTTCATGAATGACATAAAGAAGAATTTTACAAAAGATTTATGAGTTGTTTGTTTAAACTCTTTATCAGAAGCTTTTAGAATTTTATTTATTATGCATACATACTTCTTTCATATTCTTGTTCCAGATTTAGTGGGAGGATTACTTTACTTACTGAGTACCGCCGTGGTGTACTAACATTCTCTTTATGGGAACCAACATTAACACATGTCAATGTAGGCACAAATTTTTCAGGTAAGAAGACTACGAGTTAGGATATTTTCCTCCCATTGTCATAAGATTTGGCGGGTTCCATTTTAGTTTGTGGAGTTTGTTTCAGAATTTGTTAGAGGCTTCATAGACAGAGTCAGAACAGAGTCATGAGTGTCCGCTTTGCATTATATTTATTTTTCAATGTGTTCAAGATAACATAATGAATTTCTTTTTAGAATATTGTTTCGTTTGAGATTCAAAAAAGCATTTACTTTAAACCATATCAAATTGTGTTGAGAGGCATTTCATAACAGAAATAGAACAGAATAGAGAAGGCAAGATTGTTCGCTCCATCAAGTTAAAGTATCGAGTGCCAGTAATGACTTGGTTAGAAATCGGGCCGTGACAAATAAAATTATATAAAAGGAAAAGTCCTACAATATCCTATTGTTTATCCTTAAAATCAGATAAATATTAAACTTATAATTGGTTTTAAGAATATGTGATTTCATCTAGCACAAATTGATAAATATGATAATTGATGCTAGAAATTTAGTGTCAATAAAGCAAACGAGTATTGAATGCAACTCACTCGGACGAATCGACCCATCCAACCCCGAGCTCTGTCCTCGTCTATTCTTGAGATGAAAGTCTTGGTGTCCCGGCGTTGGAGTTTTATTAACCCGCCTTGATAAATTCAAGGGATTTACAATCTTATTAAATGATCGAGGGTGAAAGGGAGCCTGTCGATCTTGCTTGCAAAGAAACAGAGCAGTATCACAATCCTCCAAAATGAGGGGTGGATTTGGTCGAGGGTCACCTGATACTTCTTGATGAAGTCTATGGCGATCATATGGAGGGGATCCAACGTGGAAGGATAAGTGTAAACACTCAAGAACCCTTCTACGTGGGTCGTGATTGCCTCTTTATGGGCCGGTATCACAACCTCTTTGTCCCCCCAGTTGCAGTCCTTCTTCACTTGTTCAGGGAAGTCTTTTGATATCAAGCATATGTATCTTGATACTGGTTCGCATCAACCGGGGACCAATGATATATTCTCGACTTTGAAGTCGGAACTAAGAATGCATCCCCGGGAACAAGCTCCTCAGGGCGTGGCTCCACCGTTGTTTTCTCGCCGGCCGGCCGAGATGAGGAGTGGTCTCTTTTTGTGAAATAGTTTTAGACGTCTTAGCCATTTATGAGAGTAAAAAAATTAAGATTATGACATTTGGTGTCGTAGAGGGAACAAACGATAGAACTCAAAAGTTTGAAGATAAGAAACTTGAAGAATACAAAAACTTAGAAGATTATATTAGAAGAGATTGAAAGTAAAGTTTGAAAGAATGGGAAAGGGGCCTATTTATTGGTTTCATGGCGGATCAAATCAAGAATGGTTATTTAGCCGATCATGGGATTTCCTTCTGTAATTAGAATTGTACCATAAGTTGAATTACTCTACTATATAAAGCGGACTTCTAATCATTTTTAATCAGCTAACTCTCGCAAATCAAATAAATAATATACATTTTCTCTCTTAAGCTCTCTTGTTCATCAGTTCAGTTCATATTTCTTAATTAAACACTCTGCCGGTTTGAGGGCTGAGTTTCCTCTGACCTCGAACTTGATCCCAGCTAATAACATGACGTTCCCGAAAGATGGAATATGAAACGTAAGTATGATTCCGTTATTAGTTTCAGCTTGTTAGTTTCACTTCTTCTCCTTCTTTTATCGATGTTCTTTTTCGGTGTAGACGCTGCCTGGATGCTGGGTACGGTTCCCTATCTCAAGAGATGGGTCAGGAGCCTGGTCTCGATATTGAGATATGCTGAACGTGTATGGCGCGATTTATCGAAGGGATGGTGGGAATCCAAGAACCATGGTAAGCCTTATTATTGTCTATAATGGTTTGAATAAAATATCCCTCTAAAATTACTCAATTTCCTTTTCTACAAGCCTCGAAAAAAGTTTAATCATGAGGCCCCCGTCCAGTGAAGAAGAAACCTCACTACTTGTTCCGAAGCCGACAAAGGAGAGCAAGAGGAAAAGGACCTCGACCTCTGAGGGGCTAGAGCCTTATAAGAAAGCGGATCGTAAGACTTAGAAGAATGTGATTCCCCTGTCCATGGAGTGAGTTTGACTCCTAAGGGAGGCGGAAGAAGAAGAAGAAGAAAAGGAGGATGATTCTGGTCCGGTGGCTCGAGCACGCGCTAATACCGAGTGTCAAAAAGCCATCAGACCAGTAGAAGCTGGAAATATTCTGCCGCGATCTGACGGGGTCCAAGAGGGGGATTCAGTTAAAATCCCCGAGCCGACTGGAGCCGAATATGCCTCTTCTCAGGGTAAGAAGGCTGCGGAAGTGGTTTTGGAGGCCTGCTCGAGGCTCCTCGAGATAGATAGAATTCACGAAAAAACCCACTTGGAGCAATAGAAATCAGAGTCTCTCCACCGTTTTCTTTGTTCTACGAGGAAATGATTGCGAATGCTCGAGCCATAAAGACTTCTCATGTAGAAGGAATCCACGGAGAGGAGGACCCTTTCCGTGGTTATTTTTTCGGGGTTGATGAAACTGCTGGCCTGAGCGATTTAGAGGTACCGAGGAAGAGCTTGGGCGATACTTCCTCGAGTTTCTGACTGACCAGCCAGTTTTAGGCCCCTAGTGTAAATCCCAGTGTAAACGAACAATCATCATCTCGATACCGGAAGATGTACGAGTTCTTGCCGGCCCCCTAGGGGTGGCTAGTAATCTTCGGAGTCTAGTCATGAAGAAAGACCTAGCTCTGAAGGATGAGGTTGGAGCACCGTGTCTCATTAATGAGGCCCAACAGGCTTTGAATCGGGTAAGCCCCAACTCCCTTTGTCAATATCAGTTTCTATACTTGCGTTTTTCTCTTCTTGCCTAATTGTTTTTCTTCCATTTGTGTAGGCCTTAGTGCTTCATCAGGAAGTTTTCTTTTTTTCTCGAGGGGAATTGAGCCAATATGAGGCCAAAATCCAAGGCCTCACTGAGGAGAAAAACTCCCTCAAGCTTCTCACTGAGCAAAAGAACTGGAAGTAAAGGGCCTTCGAGCTGAGCTAGTTGCGGTTCAATAAGAATAAAGTGACCTGGATGAGCAAGTAATAATAATATTAGAAGTTTATGGCATTGGTTCGGGTGTGACGGATAAAAGTTTGATCCCAGAAGTCCAGCAGAAGCTCAAGATAATCGGGCAACATCGTGAAGAAGTGTATGCGGTGAATGCGAAGACCATAGCATGGAAGAAAAACATGTACCGTCTTGACTCAAAGAAGGAGGCCGCTCGAGCTCAGCTATCCTCGGCTAAAAACCAACTCTAGAGTGTGAAAGAGAAGAAATTGGTGCAAGCCAAGAAAATCGAGGAGTTCCAGACTTGATTGGGCTCACCAACCTCCGATCGAGAGAAGCTAGTCATAGAACTTGCAGCGGCCAAATCTGAGGATGAGGCGGCCATGGCTGATGCTGAAGAAATTGTGGCCGTCTATGGGTCCGACGCCGTAGCCTCTCAAGATCGGGCAAAGGAAGTCCGATATTACTTAGGTTCCAGCACACTGGGTCACTGAGCATGGCAAGTGCCAATCTCGAAGGGAGACTCTCGAGGAGATCCAAGCTCTTTGCTTTGATCTTACTGCCGAGATCGAAAATGCAAAAGAGCTTGAAGCTGAAGCCAAAGCGTTGGCCTATCCCGATGACGATGATTCCGGGAGCATGAGCGGGCTCGAGAGAGGAGAAGACCCCAAGGGTGAAGATTTTTCTCCTGGAGAATATTATACACGTAATCTTTGTTTTTATATTTTTGTATAGAATTCCATTCGGGCCATGTTGCCCTTGTAAATAACCTTTTGATATATAAAAAGATCTTTTTTCCTTTATGTCTTGTCTTGTGAAATTTTTTCTTCATTTACTCTTAATGAAATTATATTCATATTTTCGAGGTTTAGGTTATTTGACCGAAACCGAACTAGTATAGGTTTTACGATCGAGTGAGTGATTGCTCGAACTCGAAGTAAGGTAACCCTTAGGTTTTATTTAAACGAGGATGATCTCTCTAACCCAAAGCGAAAAATAGCCCTTAGGCTTTTGTATTAGGTCGGTATGGCCTTTATAAAGAGAATTGTTTATGGCTTTCTCCCCTTTTCGGCTTGAAAAGTTTTTATCATTTGTATTTGTAAATATTTGTAA
This sequence comes from Nicotiana undulata, assembly GCA_005239495.1. Lineage (NCBI taxonomy): Eukaryota > Viridiplantae > Streptophyta > Magnoliopsida > Solanales > Solanaceae > Nicotiana > Nicotiana undulata. The sequence continues at coordinate 173,517 of ML264699.1, read as the reverse complement.
TGCCTTAGCATGAAATAAGGAATTGTTAGAGAGTTCGAACGATTTTGTACACATTGGAGTTTTTAAGGCTTGATATTATTGAAGCCCTTTATGATTCGAGGGTAGCCTTTTTAACCAGTTTATGAAAATATTCGATGGCCTGTTTTATTACGGAATTTGGACGTCACCGATTTGTGTCAATTTGGCCGTAGCCTTTTTAATTCGGGACTTCCCTCTTGGTATTATTTTCCCATTTCACTTCAAGCTTGCCCGAAGTGTCAGTTCCCGAGTGGGTGGCGTGGCCTACAAAAATCGAGGGTTTCCTTTAAGGTCTTATGATCTCGAAGTTTTAATAATTCGATCTTGTCCGATTTTTGGATGGCAGCCCCCGAGTGTGGGGTTAGTTATTCGAACTTTAGTTATAATCGTCCCATAAGCCTGTTTACACAATAGGTCAAGAGCATGAAATTGTAAAGTAGAAATTTTTTCTAAGGCATGTGATATCGACAAGGAAAAATACTTCTCTTAATAGATGATTATACATGCGTACATGTTTGTTCGATAAATTTCTTTTGATCTTGTGATCCTCGAGAAATTTAGTTACTTTGCTGCCGATGAATTGTTTTCCATTATCACACACAATCTCGGCAGGCATCCCGAATCAACATATAATGTGGTCCCAAATGAAGTCTATGGCTTCCTTTTCTCTGACTTTCTCGAAAGCCTGTGCTTCAACACACTTAGAAAAATAGTCAATCACAAAAGAAAAAATTGAGCTTTACCTGCTGCTGATGGGAGAGGGGCGAAGATGTCCATTCCCCATTTCATTAATGGACAAAGAGATATGACCAAGTGGAGATGCTCCCCGGGCTGGTGAATCATTGGCGCATATCTTTGACATTTTTCGCACTTTCAAACGAACTTCTTTGTATCCTTCTCCATATCGACCCAGTAGTACCCTGCTTTGATAATTTTGTGAACCAATGATTCGGCACCAGAATGGATTCCACAGGTGCCTTCATGAATCTCCCTAGGACGTAGTCAGTATCTCCCGGTCCCAAACATATTGCCAATGGTCCATCAAACATTCTCCTAAACAGTGTTCCATCCTCGAAGAAAGTGAATCGTGCTGCCTTTGTGCGTAGAGCTCTCGACTTCTTTGGAACTCATGGGAGCTTACCGTTCCTTAGGTATTCAATGTACTAGAGAGTTGTGCGACAGTACCCGAGTTAAGTTCGTCATCTTCGACCGATGACCTCAAGTTTGCAAGGGCGTCGACCTTGCTGTTCTGTTCTCAAGGTATATGTTGTAAGGTCCACTCTTTAAATCGATGTAAAGTTACCTATAGCTTATCCAAGTACCTCTGCATTCGGTCTTCTTGGACTTCAAAAGTTCCGTTGACTTGGTTTACCACGAGGAGGGAATCAAATTTGGCCTCGATGAACTTTGCTCCAAACTTTTAGCCAACTCGAGACCTACAATCATGGCCTCATACTCGACCTCATTGTTAGTTAATTTCGAAGTTATGATAGATTGTGTAATTATATTACCGGTGGGTGGTTTTAAAATGATTCCTAGCCCAGACCCCGTCACGTTTGAAGTGTCATCCGTGAAGAGGTTCCACACCCCCGATGATGTACCCGATCTTAATAACAATTCTTTTTCGACCTCGGGTACGAGGGCTAGCGTGAAGTCAGCCACGGAGTCTGCTAAGATTTGAGACTTAATGGTCGTTTGGGGTCGATACTCGATATCATACCTACTAATATCGGCGGCCCATTTGGCCAATCGACCCGAAAGTTCGGGTTTGTGAAAAATATTGCGAAGGGGATAGGTAGTTACAACACATATTGGATGACATTGGAAATACGATTTAAATTTCCTAGAGGCGCTTATTAAAGCAAGCGCTAATCTTTCTAAGTGTGGGTATCTGGTCTTGGCCTCACCTAAGTTCTGAGTAACATAGCAAATAGGGAATAGTGTACCTTGTTCTTCTCAAACTAGGACCCCACTGACCGCTATTTCCGAGACTGTCAAGTACAAGTAGAGTTGCTCATCCGCTTTCGGGGTGTGAAGCAGTGGTGGGCTTAATAAGTATTGTTTTAGTTCCTCCAAGGCCTGTTGTCATTCTGGAGTTCATTCAAAGCTACTCTTCTTCTTAAGTAGTGAGAAGAATCGGTGACTTCTATCTGAGGACCTCAAAATGAATCGTCCTAGGGCGGCTATACGCCACGTTAACCTTTGTACGACCTTGACATTATCCACGACTGTGATTCCTTGATGGCTTTGATTTTATTGAGGTGTATCTCGATTCCCTGATTTGATACCATGAAGTTGAGGAACTTTCCCGAGCCGACCTAGAACACACATTTCTATGGGTTGAGCTTCATGTTGTACTTTGTCAGTATATCAAAAGTCTCATACAAATGTTTTAAATGGTCATCTGCTCGCAAGGAATTAACTAACATGTCATCAATATAAACTTCCATTTATTTTCCTATTTGTTTTTCGAATATTTGATTTACTAGGCGTTGATAAGTTGCACCAGCATTTTTTAGTCTGAACGCAATTACGCTATAACAATAAGTGCCATATTTAGTGAGAAATGAAGTCTTCTCCTGATCCTTCGGGTTCATCTGTATTTGGTTGTACTCGGAGTAGGCATTGAGAAAACTGAGAATCTCGTGGCCAGCCGTGGCATCGATCATGCGATCGATATTTGGTAAAGGAAAAGAATCCTTAGGGTGTGCTTTTTTTAAGTTTTTATAATTTACGTACATTCTAAATTTATTTCCCTTCTTAGGGACTGCCACAACGTTTGCTAACCATTCGGGATATTTTACTTCCTGAATGGGCCTTATTTCGAGAAGTTTGGTTACCTCGTCCTAGATGAATGCATGCTTAACCTCGGATTGGGGCCTTCTTTTTTGCTTTACTGGATGGAACTTCGGGTCCAGGCTTAGTCAATGGGTAGTGATTTCTGGAGGGATCCCTCTAATATCAAGATGGTACCAGGCAAAACAATCCATGTTAGCTTTAAGGAATTGAATAAGTTTGTTCCTGAGCTCAGGGGTTATCCTCGTGCCCAGGTATACCTTTCATTCGGGCTGGTGGTCGATAAACGTGACTTGTTCTAGCTCTTCGACCGTTGACTTAGTGGCGTTAGAGTCATCAAGAATTATGAAGGATCGAGGGATCCAGTAGTCATCATCCTCGTTGATCCCTTGCTCCTGCAATTGGGTCGAGGCCGGTGTTTGTGGTTGCTATTTGGTCTCCTTCGTTCCCTTCGACTTTGATTCCTTCGCCAATGAGAGTGCTGATACCGGTATCAATTTGTCAGCTGTAAACATCTCCTTAGCAGCAGGTTGTTCCCCGTACACTGTTTTTACTCCCTCCAGTGTCGTGAACTTAAGAGCTTGGTGAAGGGTCGAAGGTATTGCCCTCATGTTATGGATCCAAGTCCTTCCGAGCAGGGAATTTTACCTCATGTAACCCTCGATCACATGGAACTTTGTTTCTTGAACGGTTCTGGCTACGTTTAGTGGCAATATAATTTCACCTTTGGTAGTTTCATTCGCCATGTTGAAGCCGTTAAGAACCCGAGCTACAGGAACAATCTGATCATGTAGGTCGAGCTGCTCTACGACACTTGATCGAATAATGTTGGCCTAGCTACTTGGATAAATAAAAACACGTTTAACTTGAATTTTGTTCATAAGAATAGATATTACTAGGGCTTCGTTGGGGGATTGTGAGATCCCCTCTGCATCCTTGTAATTGAAAGACAAGATCCCTTACGGTACATAGTCCCGAGTTTGCTTGTCCCTCGTAAACGACACCTTGGTGCGCTTGAATACGGGTCCTAGTGTAATGTCGACCCCGCCAACGATCATGTGAATCACGTGTTGTGGTTCTTCTTGTTCATTCTTCCTATTTGCATCCCTGTCTTCGAAGTGGTTCTTAGCTTGGTTGCTCAAGAATTTTCGAAGATGACCCTCGTTAAACAAACGGGCTACCTCCTCCCTTAGCTGTCTGCGGTCCTCTGTTTTATGACTATGAGTACCATGGTATTTGCACATTTGATTAGGACTCCTCTGGTCCGGATTAATCTGTAGTGGCCGAGTCCACCTGGTATCTTTAATCCGCCCAATGGCCGATACAATGACTGATGCATCAACGTTGAAGTTATATTCTGATAGTCGTGGCGCTTATGTGGGCTCGACATTTATATCGAAACCACTCGTACTCATGGTCAATCGGGAGCTCTGTTCTCGATAACTTCTTCGATCACTTCGAGCGGGGTTGCGTCCAAGACTGTTGTTCCTCCGATCTCCACCGTATGGTTGATACCGATCTCTGTTCGATCCTGATTCTCTAATGATGTCTCTTTGAATTCTTTAGACGGGCCTATTTGGCTAAACAGAACCGAAAGGAGTTACCAACTAATCATCGTTGACCTTGAACTTTTACTGGTACCGATTATGCGCATCAACCCAAGTAATAGCTGGATATTTGATTAAATTCTGCTTTAACTGTCGTGACGCCACTGAACTTCATATGTTCAACCCTTAAGTAAAAGCCCGGACAACCCAATCATCTGCGACCGGGGGTAGGTCCATACGTTCCATCTGGAACCGAGATACGAACTCTCTAAGCATTTCGTTGTCTTTCTGCTTCACTTTGAAGAGGTTCGACTTCCTAGTTCGACCTTTATGGTTCCGGTGTGTGCTTTGACGAAGGATTCTATGAGCATGGCGAAAGAATCAATGGAATTGGGTGACAAGTCGTACCATATCATTTCCCCATTCGATAAAGTTTCTCCAAACTTCTTTAGTAAAATGGACTCAATCTCATCATCCTATAAATCGTTCCCCTTTATTGCGCATGTGTAAGAAGTGACATGCTCATTGGGGTCGGTGGTTCAATTATACTTGGGAATTTCTGGCATACAGAATTGTATTGGTAAAAAAGAGCTTCACACGTATAATAATTGTGATAACTCAACAATCTATGCGGAACAATGAAAACGTGAAAACTAGACGGGACTCTATGAAGAGGTACGAGGAAAAGAGGCACGGAATAGCATACCCACGGGGTAATCAGCTACGAGAATCTCAACCTGATTAAGAAGACGAAGAGACACAATCAGAATGAACCCATGCAGAATAAAAGGCAGATTCAAAGATCTTCAATTAATGAGCCAAATGTTACATAACCTTCACTCAACAGTTACGGTTAGTCATTGTAACGTTACTTTAATTCCATTATTAGTCATTAATGCTCAATCACTGAAAAGGGTAGACGTTATATTAAGAAATTCCTTATATATGGGAGTAAAATATAACTTGTAAGGACACATTCGAACAACTATTGCAATATACTTACTTTTCGCGCATCTTATTGCTTTCCATTTATAAATTTACTTACAATTATTAGTTTGTTCTTTGGTTATCAGAAACCCGTGTTCTTCTTAAATAGTTTTGGGCAAAGAATCTAATTCTTTGGTTAAGCAAATTGGTTCCGTTACCGGGAATCTGATAATCTTTGTTTACTTTCAAACAACATTCTATGAATTATGTCGAACGCCAACGACAATAACCAACAAAGGAATGGAACTCCAGCTCCATCACTATCAAGAACCCCACGAGCTTGAAGGGAACATTCCCCAGAAAGATCCACCACTCAAAATAACAATCACAACGGTAACGATCAAATAAGAGAACAAGATCAGGTGAAACAAATGATTGCAGAATATGTAAACCAAGCCTTACAAGAATTTGTGAGGGGGTTACTGATCGGCGCCTACCTATACCACTAAAGAGTAGCAAGGCAGGGGTCAATGCAGCTTTTACCCGAACGGGTCGGGATCGATATCCACATGGAGTTACTAATGTAGGAGTTGAGTTCCTAGATGACCTAGTGGTGTGTCATGCTTTTAATTGCACTTCTCATAGAAAGGGTTTGCAATTATACTATGGTTTTGGTCTAATTGAAATTACGAACTAGCTAACTAATTTCTTTTTGAAGGTTTTCTTAATTGATAAAAGGGACTAGGGCTGTAACTTCCACCTAGGTGGGAAATTAACGGGTCTAAAATCTAGGACATGGCACTGCTTCAGCTCACTGAGGACATGAAACTTGATAGGAGGGTGTGGAGGTCGAGTATTGAGGTAGAAGGTTAGTAGGTAGTTTATAATGTTCACCGATAGGCTTAGTAGCATGCATTTCCCTTCATATTCTTAGATTTTATTATGGTATGTAGTTTTGTTCGCCTCAGGTATTGTATTTCCTGTTGCTATTATTGGGTACTATTTATCTTGTATTACGGTATGTGTTTTTTTTTTTTTTTTTTTATTTTTTTTTATTTTTTTATTTTTTTTTTGGTGTTTTTTTTTTGGTTTTTTTTAGGCGAGGAGCCTAAGGCTAGTTTTATTAATAATAAAGAGAAAAAGAACCACATAGGAAGAGTACAAATAAGGGGGACAATAGCACCAGTAGTGTTGCCTCTATGCCTTGGCTATATAATCACTCCTCTGCGCCTCACATTGCCCTATGATGGCAGCCTCATGTAGAGGATCATGGTGTAGCTGCTTGCAAAATCTCACGAGGGAATATAATCTCATAGCTATTTGGGTATTTTTCCAAAGGCATAGGACATGAGAAAACAATTACTGGGCTAAACCTTACCTTACTAATCCTATTGAGGTATAAAATAACCTCACCTACTAACAAGCATGTAAAAAGTAAGAGCTAGAAAGCTCTAAATATTCTATGATCATGACAAAGTATATAACATACTCTGTGATGATATTACAAATGACTATACTAATAAAATGGTAGAATAAAATGTAGTAGTAATTTGAGTCTTGTCCCTTCTTCTTCATGTTTGTGAGTTCTTCAAGTAGTTCCTTGCTTTCCCCTTCAACAATCTTCAAAAAGTGTTCAAACTTCATCATTTCTTCTTGGACCTATTTGATCTTGTGGAGGTGGTAGGGGCAGCCCCCCCTTTTTGTTTTGCGACTCTCATTGGAAGTTTTCTAGTGACAACTTCTTGTGTGACCATGCCATCCCAACTATGTTGTCTCTCGTGTGCCTTCTTCTTACTTTTATTCGATCCACTTCTAAGATGTCTTGGTGAGGTATCTACTTCCCTAGCCACATTGGTAAAGCTTGCGTCTAGGAGTTCTTGCTCTTCCCCTTCTTCATAAAGTCATGCCCCATATCCATACCAAAAGCTTCAATAGGATTTAATCCGGACACTAAAGCTCCTGGCTCATGACTCTTGGAAACTATTCCAATAGATTTAGCGATAGTAGCTACTGCCTTCTTATCAAGAGAATTTAAAGTATCCATATCATGAGTAACTAGAGCATGAAGGATATTTGTAGGAGTCAAATTGTACCTTGTAATGGGCGAACTTATGCTTGCCATGTTTCCTGTAGATAGAGCCCTAGTATTAGGGTCATTTTTTGATGTAGCTTCTACAATTTGCTGCTGCCCGGATAGTATAAAAGCAGGAGCATTCAGACTTAATCCTCTCTTCTTTTGATTTTTTTTATTTTTATTTTTATTTTTTATTTTTTATTTTTTTTATTTTTTGCCGAGGGTCTATTGGAAACAGCCTCTCTACCTGCACTAGGTAGGGGTAAGGTCTGCGTACAAACTACCCTCCCCAGACCCTACATGTTGGGATTAAACTGGGTTTGTTGTTGTTGTTGTAAAATCTAGAATGAGATTGTGAAATAGGGATTTATGCTAAGGTACTCACCCACCACCTCTCGATAATATGGGTGACTTTGCCCAAAATTGGCTTTCTCAAGCACAATTGGGTGTTTCCATGAACCGCATGAATTGGCTAAAATCAGGTGTAGCTATCTATAGCATCCATCCTTTTACTGGGGCTTTCAACCTCTTGAGCTCACCCCAATATTTTGTTAGCCTAATTACCTAGACTTGGGTTATCTTTCTAAAGAGTAACCCTAGTCATAAAGGCTTGAATTAGTGTTTGCAACCACTAAATTCTGAGATTTATGCATAAATTAAGCTAAATACCAAACACCCATACACAAAATCACTCTAAAATTGAAAACCCATTAATTACCTGTTACGCCCCACAATATTACGTCGATGATATGTCCCGCAGTATTATATTACGATGATGTTACGCCTTGAAGTACTACATTACGATGATGTTATTCCTTGCATACATTACGATGAAACTGCAGTACTACATTACGATGATGTTACGTTTCGTAGTGTTAAATTACGACAATGTTGCACCCTGTAGTATTGTACGTTGAATTTGTCATAAGGTAATTGACATCATTCCAAGTAAAAGATTAGTTGGATATTATAAGAATTATGCTATTTCACAAGTGATGAATAAATTCGTGAAGGTGAAAGGGGAAGCAAGTCAAAGAAAATAAATTTTCATCCATGTTTGGCATGTGGGGGTAAAATACGGGTTGAGCGTTAATACACGATATTTAAGGACTAGTAACATACAAGGTACCACATAGCCGTGATAGTGAGGTGTATAAGGTATGCAAAAAAAAGGAGCAATATTTTAAGTAATTTGGGACAATTCTTAATTATGTGAATAATTGATTAATTATTGAGTAATGGGATATTACTGAGTTAATTAAGTAGTGGTGGGTGATTAATTAAAGAATGTGGTTAAGATTAAATATTCTCCAACAAGAAAATTACGTGGCAGCAATATAGGATTATATTTGATGACTCATGAGTCATTAAAAATATGTGGCAAGATTAGAAAAATTGGACAAGTCTTCAAAACGTGAGTCATATGCCACTATATGTCTTAAAGACATGAATAAGTCATATATCATTTGAGAAAAATGGAAACTCTTATATGTCTTAAAGAACTTGAAAATCACCTCCATTCTTAAAGACATATAAAGATTTCAAAAATCCAAGAAAGTTACTTCAGCACTGTTTAACGATGAAAGCTTGACAAGAATAATATATTTCTTATAGCTTATGTTTCACACAATATGTTTGTTTCCAGTGAGTGACATTAACATTTATATCAAGTTTTGCCTTTAGCTAGAGTAATTGTTCAACAATAAAACCTCCCAGTTGTAGATTGGGAAAGAAAGCATATTAATGAGAGTTGGTGCAATATACCACTCATTTTGCTAGCTGGAAATGTTTGGCATGTTATTCTAAAGTTTACGTACGGGCCTAGAATCACTGTCCAGGTATGTTAAGGCTACCTCTTCTTTCTTTTGACATGATTCGTACGATACAAATGAAACGAGCAAATGTATAACTTCCATAAATTACTCTATTCATAGAAATACTAGGGGTGTCTATATTCTTAATTCCCCATGTGAATTATTATTATCTTCTGTTCATGGGTCCCAGAAAATACTTATTTGATAATATTTATCTGAAAGGCATATTAATCTTTATGGCATTATGAGAAAATCTTACTAACGTATTTATTATGTATTTCATGCATTTATACATGTACATTGACCCATGACTCAGACGGCATATGTATGTATATATATGTATATGGGATATGGAAAGGTTATGGCGTTATATACGCACCACCACCTGATCAGCTGGTATACGTTGATGATTTTGCCCACAGTGGCCGAGATGATATGATGGGATGCCCTCAGAGGCCTGATGATGTTATGAAGCATGTACCTATGCACGACATGACATTCATATGCATATGCATGACACTATAATTATTTCATGATTTACAAAGTTATCCAGACTTACAGGTTGAGTCATTTACTCTATATTTCTTCCATGTCCGTTATGTACTTATTTATGTGCCTTACATACTCGGTACATTATTCGTACTGACATCCCTTTTGCCTGGGGACAGTGCGTTTCATGCCCGCAGGTCTTGATAGACATGTCGAGAGTCCTCCAAGTAGGCTATCAGCTCAGCGGAAGGTGTTGGTGAGCTTCATTTGCTCCGGAGTTGCTTATGTGATCAGTAAGATTAGGACATGTACTGATTAGTATGGCGGGGCCCTGTCCTGACCTGTATGACGTTTATGTACTCTTAGAGGCTTGTAGACATATGTCGTGTACGTGAAAGATTGTATGGCCTTGTCGGCCTATGTTTTGAGTTTATAAATGATCATGTTGGCCTATTAGGCCCGTATGTCACGTGTATATGATTATGTAATAAGAAATATATGTTACGTTGGTACTCGGTTGAGTAAGGTAGCGGGTGCCCGTCGCGGCCCATCGGTTTGAGTCGTGACATTATCCACACTAGGGTTGGGTCACAACCCTAGATAATGGATCTAACTACTCATGATTGAAGAAGAAACACAAGTAGAAGATGTATTTAAGCTCATAATTGTGATTTACAAGATACTAATTGAAGAACTAATGTTAAAACTATGCTAAAATAACTCAAAATGGCAAAAAGTACTATTCACGTGTTCTTCAAACTAAAAATAAAGAAAAGATCTATTTATACATGGCCAAAAATACTGGATAAAATGCCCCTACGGAGAAACCGTTCCCAGCATAATTCTGAGCGCTGGGACAAAGAGGCTTCTGCTGCAGCGATTTTGAACTTTATATCTCTTTGGATCTTCAACTTCGCGCCCAGCGAAATATTGGAGTGCTGCAGCGGTGGCTGGATAACGATAGCCGAATAATAACGCTGACCGCGGAATCATGAAAACCCAAGTTTGCCAACTCTATGAAGTTCCTTAAACGCTCCCAACGGATAACTGAGCGCTGCAGCGGTAGATGGACCACTGCAGCGGAAAAGTTGCGTGGAGAGCGCTTTGGATGGCCTTGGAAAACAACTCTCTGAAGTTTGTAGCGTGGCAACAAAGACGAATCCGTTTCAGCGATGGGACAAACGCTGCAGCGGTTTAGCTGGGTCCCGGAATTTTGCAAGTTCTGCTTCTTTTTGAGGTCTTTTGGATCAGTATTTACAAATCCACTCAGTTCCTGCAATTCAAACTACTTCCATCAAAATGTGGGGTTAATTAAGCCAATTATTGCCTCAAAAACCTAAGAAAATGGGAGCAAATAGTAGTATAAACCACTAGTTATCAACTCCTCCAAACTTAAGGCTTTGCTTGTCCTCAAGCAAACAAAATAACTCTCACCTACGTAATAAGAAAATATAAAGTATTTCAGTCATTGAGATGTGATTCATCAAGCTTCAATTGGGACTAACGACTATCCTCAACACAAATGAATTATTGACAAACTTATGCAATGATTTTCTAGCCCACTAGATCTAACGTGACACCAAAGCTTCAAGAGTTGACTAAGGTCGTCATAGAGCTTTTCTCTTTTACCTCAATCACTGTGGATCCCAGACTCTCCCTCCTCTACTCTCCTTAGGTTTACCTCACCATAAAGAATGACTCTCAGAATTGGGTTTATCGTGGGGTGCTCTCTTCACTCTAAAAAGAATGCCTCAAGTATGGCCTTTCGTACCATAAGCTTGCCCCTCGTGTGAATTACCACTAATGTAAGCTCACTCAACCTGAGATCCTATAGGTCTTTGTTGGGTTGTAATGGAGGCTCTTTGGATCGAATTTGGTCACAATGAGCTTTGGTAGAACATCTTCCCTTAAGCACTCCAATTGTTCACATTTTTGCACATGACACTCTTGACTCTTTGAGTCACATATTTTCTTTGGGGAATTTATAGAGACTCATAGTCACTCTTTCTTTTACTTTGGACTCATTTTCTTCCCCTTTTCTTTCTTTTTCATGATTTCAACTTCTTTTTCAAACTTTTGCTTTTTCTTTCACCCTTTTTCTTTTTCCTTTTAGGTTCATTATGCTTTTCAACCTTTCGTTTGGCCCATTTCTTATACCAAGCCTTTCATTACTATGCATTTACTCGTCTCTACCCCAAACTTATTTGCCTATTCTTCATTAAGAGTGCTCAAGGAAAGAATGGGTGCCAAGAGAGGGTATTTAGAGAACGAATGAATGCTAAAAACATGGTTTTTGAACAAGTAGGATCAGTCTCAAAGGGGTTGACTAGGGATCTTGTTAGGGTAGGCTAAAGAGGTCTTTTAATTTCAATAAGTAATCAAGGAAGGCCTATTATCATCTCACAAGTCGAGCTCACTTACGATTTCGCCTAGACAAACACTCGGGGAAAGTTTTAGACTTATAGGCACGGTACTCGGGATATGTAATTTCAAATATCACCTCACAAGCCTTAGGATTGCTAAACAGTATCGAGTCTAGGACCCACAACCATCTTGGTTCAACTTTGAAGCTCAAATATAGCCATGAACACCATTTGACGACAGTTTCAGTCAACTCACGACTCTAAAGGTCATAACTAGAACCAGTCTCATTTGTAATCTGTCTTTAACCATAAGGTCAAATGTAAATCTGTTGGTGCCAAGTGAAGCTCTATTTGAACCACATTTATTCATTGCTACTGAAACAAATGAAAACAAAAACAAAAACAAAAAACGAAACAACTGACTCAATCCCTTAAGAAGGTCGTCACACCGTCTGTCGTAGGGAAGAGACACCCGGTTCGCACAAATTTTACCCTGGAAAGAACCGTGGCCTTAAGAAAACCAGGGGCTTATTGACAACGCAAAAAGGAAAAGAAGAAGTTACAAATTAAAAAGAAGCTACTAAATAAAAGAAGAAGTTAGCCTATAAATGGAAAAATCTAAAGAAGTTATAAAGTAGAAAATACGAAAAACAAAATGAATATTTACAATAGGGGATGAATATATACATATGATAAGGAGGAGGGTCTGAATATATACATACCAAAATGAAAAGTACGGAAATGTAAATAAGAAAAAGAAAAAGAGTATTAATAGTTATTACAACACAAAAATCAAACAAATTGTCTTTAACTACCAACAAGTAGAGGCCACCCCCTCTAATAAAACTAGCATTGTCCTCAATGCTATCAAACCAAAATATAGAACAGGGGATAGGGGTGAGAGATAGAGAGTAAGAAGGAACTCCCTAAGGTGCCTCATGCTGCATAGGAGAAGGGTCAACAGGAGCAGGTGAAGAAGGTGTTGCGCCAGTGGTGATAGGAGGATCATGTGCCTGTATGGGAGTCTCGCTCTGGGGATCCTCTAGCTGAATCTCCATGTCCTTCGTCTGGGGAATGGCACCTCTACGAAATGGAGCCGGTGGAAGGTCTGCCTCATCAACAGCAGGGTCAGTGGTGTCACGATCCGAAATCCCACCGTCGGGACCATGATGGCGTCTAACGTTGAACCCGCTCGACAAGACAACGTTCCGGTTAATATAACTTAATTCCTTATTATTTGGCCTTTAAAGGTAAAGCGATAAACCATAACAAATATGAACCAGAGTGAGGAAAGTACGAAATCTAACACATTAGATAAATAGTATTACGAAATCCTTAGTAAAATCCCCCAGAACTGGTATCATAACTTCACGGACTGTCTAAGAATACTAAAAATAAAGGTTTGAATAAACAAGTACAACTGTCTCAGAAATACAAAGAAAAGACAGAAAAAGGAATGAGATAGGAGGTGACGCCAAGGCCTGTGGACGCCTGCAGGACTACCTCACTGTCACTTGTGGACAGAAGGATACTCCCTCGATCAGTGTCCACCGGGTCCGGTACCGTAATCTGCACAACATAAAGAAGTGCAAGTGTAGCATCAATACAACTGACCCCATGTATTGAGTAAGTGCCGAGCCTAACCACGGCAAAGTAGTGACGAGTCTAGGACACGACAATTAATAAACACCTGTGCAATTCAATAATATATAACATAAATAACAGCAAAAAATGAGAAATTAGGTATAAAAACGGGGGAGAACATGCTGGGGGCAAGGGGGAAACAATTACTGAGTCACAGAACAAGGCAACAGTCTAAGTATGAAAAATAGCAACAGGAAGTAACCACGTAGAACAAACATGTGCACGGCATCACCCTTCGTGATTTACTCTCATTCTCACCAAAACAAGTGCACGACATCACCCTTTGTGCGTTTACTCTCATCCTCACCAAAGCAATAATTAAATAGAAACGGCACGACATGATCCTTCGTGCTTTTAAATATCATATCATGGCACGACATCACCCTTCATGCTTTTACACTCTCATCCTCACAATGCAATAAATAAATACACGGCATCACCCTTAATGCTTTACACTCTTCCTCACCCAAAACAATATCAAGAATAACAGTATGGCAAGGAAATCAACAACATAAATCATAAGTCACAACATCCCGGCAAGGGAACAATAACAGAAAATATCACCGTCCCAGCAAGGGACATAGCTATAACCAATCTCGCTCAAGTGTATAACTTAACAAAATACTCCTCAACCGAACAATTAATCAACAATTTTCACAACCAAGTATTTCCAACAATTGAATAATCTCCAAAATGAAATCTACTTCATAACAGAGTGAATATTGAAGAAAACACATATATCATAGAAAGTCGACTCACGGGCATGCTTGACAACTATTTATAGGTACTCGTCACCTAACTTATACATTGAATAAGGAATAAACACGTAGCACATATGACTCAACACCTATTCCCTCAAGCTAAGGTTAGGCCAAACACTTACCTCGACTGCAAGGATCCAAATCAAGCCTCTAGCACTGTTTTTCCTTTCGAACCTGACTCCAAATCAATCGTATCTAGACATAATTGACTCAATAACATCAATAAATGCTAAACAATTCAATCCAATGCTTAATTATAGATTTCCCAACATTTTTCCTAAAATTCCCAAAATCGACCCCGGGCCCGCTTGGTCAAAACACGAGGTTCAGACCAAAACCCGATCACCCATTCACCCACGAGCCCGAATATATAATTTGTTTTGAAATCCAACCCCAAAACGAGGTCAAATTCCCAAATAATCAAAAAGCCCTAACTCTACCCAATTCTCTAATTTCTACCCGTAATCTCATGTTTGTAGGCCTAAAATCTAGTGGGTGTTGATAATAATGGAAGAGAACGAGTCAAAGATTACTTACCTAAGAGGTTATGGTGGAGGAGCTCTTCAAAAATCTCCTAAGAGGTGTGGAGAAGATGAAGTTTATGAAAATATGGTGGAAATCCCGTAATATGCATTCTGTTTTTGAACTTAAACAACTGGGCGGATTTTGGTCTATACGATCGCGAAGAAGGGTATGTGATTGCATAATGGACTGGTTTCTAAAGCTACGCAATCGCGAATTGAAGGATGCGATCGCACTAGATTACTGACCCTCACCCTACGCGATCGCAGACAAGGAAGTGCGGTCGCACAGTAACACTACCCAACCCCCCACCCCCAGCTTTCCTATCTTCCTATACGATCGCAACTATGCCTATGCGATCGCATAGTGCAACAGATTCTCCCCCACCCACATTGCTATGCGATCGCGAAGGTACCTATGCGATCGCATAGTGTTAAACACCAGACACCAGAAAATGCACTTTACACCAGATATTTCTATATTTTTTGCACCCCGACACCTACCCGAAACTCACCCGAGCCCTAGGGGCTCAAAACCAACTATGCACATAACCTCAAAAACATCCTATGGACTTATTCATGTAATGAAATCACCAAAATAACATCACAAACATCGAATTAAACCTCAAAATCAATGAAATTTCTTAAAACTTCTTTGAACTTCAAATTTTGCATTTTTGATCCGAATCACGTCAAACGAAGTCCGTTTCTTACCAAAATTCACAGATAACACATATAAATAATATCTAACCTGTACCGGCATCCGGAACCAAGATACGGGCCCGATACCACAGGTTTCACATAAAACTTCATTTTCAAAAACCTTTATATTTTTTCAGAAAATAATTTTCTTTAAAAATTCATTTCTCGGACTTGGGACCTCGGAATTCGATTCCGGGAATAAGCCCAAGTCTCATATTTTCCTACGGACCCTCCGGGACCATCAAATCATGGGTCTGGGTCCAATTACCAAAAATGTTGACCAGAGTCATCTTTATTCAATTTTCGACACAAAAATTATTATTTTTATCAGTTTTGACATAACGGCTTCCCGGCTACACTCCCGGCTGCGCACGCAAATCAAGGTGAGATAGAAGGAGGATTTCATGGCCTCGGAACACAAAATTAGCTAGGAATACAGGGGATGACCTTTTGGGTCATCACAATCTCCAGATCTAAAATAAACGTTCGTCCTCGAACGTACATAGAAAAGGTACCTGAATCGGGGAAAAGATGGGGATATCGGCTCTGCATATCGGACTTGGACTCCCAGGTAGCTTCCTCAACAGGCTGACCTCTACATTGAACACGAACCGAAGGATAACTCTTTGATCTCAACTGACAAACCTGCCGAGCTAATATGGCTACCGGCTCCTCCTCATAAGTCAAATCCTTTTCCAACTGGACACTGCTAAAGTATAGCACATGCGATGGATAGGCAATATAGCTCTGAAGCATAGATACGTGAAACACAGGATGCATGGATGATAACTCGGTGGAAAAGCAAGTCTGTAGGACACCTCTCCTATATTATCAAGAATCTCAAATGGACCAATGTACCAATGTACCTAGGGCTCAACTTGCCCTTCTTTTCGAACCTTGTCACGCCCTTCATGGGCGACACCCGGAGAAATATCCGATCTCCTATCATAAATTCCAAGTCACGAACTCTGCGGTCTGCATAACTCTTCTGCTTGGACTGAGCTGTACGAAGTCTATCCTGAATGATCTTCACCTTGTCCAAGGCATCCTGGACTAACTCTGATCCCAACAATCTAGCCTCGCCTGGCTCGAACCACCCAACTGGCGACCGACATCGCCTACCATAAAACGCCTCATAAGGAGCCATCTGAATGCTCGACTGGTATCTGTTGTTGTAGGCAAACTCGCTAAAGGAAAAAACTGGTCCCATGAACCTCCAAAGTCAATGACACATGCTCGCAACATATCCTCCAAGATCTGAATAGTACGCTCAGATTGTTTGTCCGTCTGAGGATGAAACATTGTTCTCAACTCAACCCGTGTACCAAACTCCCGCTGAAATACTCTCCAGAAATGGGAGCTAAACTGAGTACCTCGGTCAGATATAATGGACACGGGCACACCATGCAAGCGAACAATCTCCCTGATGTAGATCTTTTCCAACTTCTCCGAAGAATACGAAACTGATACAGGAATGAAGTGTGCTGACTTGGTCTGCCTATACACAATGACCCACACCGCATCGAACATCCTCTGAGTCCATGGGAGTCCAACTACGAAATCCATGGTGATACGCTCCCGCTTCCACTCGGGAAGCTCAATCTGCTGCATCAAACCAACTGGTCTCTGGTGCTCGTACTTAACCTGCTGATAGTTCAGGCACCATGCTACATATGCCACAATATCTTTCTTCATCCTCCGCCACCAATAATGCTGCCGCAAATCCTGGTACATCTTTGCGGCGCTTGGATGAATGGAATACCGGGAACTATGGGCCTCCTGCAATATCAACTCAATACCATCAACATCAGGCACACAAATACGACCCTGCATCTTCAAGACTCCATCATCATCAAATGTAACCTGCTTGGCACCTCCGTTTCGAACCGTATCTCTAAGAACACATAATGAGGATCATCATATTGCCGGTCCTGAATACGATCAAACAATGAAAAACGGGCCACAATATGGGCCAAAACACTGCCAGTCTCAGAAACCTCCAATCTCATGAACCGATTGGCCAAAGCCTGAACATCTAAAGCAAGCGATCGCTCTCCGACTGGTATATAAACAAGACTACCCATACTGGCTGACTTCCGCCTCAAGGCATCGGCCACTACATTGGTCTTTCCCGGATGATAACGAATGGTAATGTCATAGTCTTTCAACAACTCCAACCATCTCCTCTGCCTCATATTCAACTCTTTCTGGTTGAACAGATACCGCAAGCTCTTATGATCCGTGAACACCTCACATGACACACCATACAAATAATGCCTCCAAATCTTCAGCGCATGGACAATGGCTGCTAACTCTAAATCATTAACTGGATAGTTCTTCTCATGAACCTTCAACTGACGTGAAGCATAAGTTATAACCTTGCAATCCTGCATCAACACTGCACCAAGTCCATCCCGTGAAGCATCACAATACACGGTATATGGCCCTGAACTTGTGGGTAGAACTAACACCGGTGTCGTGGTCAAGGATGTGTTGAGCTTCTGAAAGCTCGCCTCACACTCATCTGACCACCTGAACTGGGAACCCTTCTGAGTCAAATTGGCTATCGAGGTTGCAATAGATGAAAAACCCTCCACAAACTGGAGATAATAACCTGCTAAGCCCAAGAAACTCCGAATCTCTGTAGCTGAAGTGGGTCTAGGCCAATCTCTAACTGCTGAAATCTTCTTGGGATCCACCTGAATACCCTCTGCCGACACAACATGGCCCAAAAATTCCACCGAACTCAACCAGAACTCACACTTAGAAAATGCGGCATACAACTGACTATCCTTCAGAGTCTGGAGGACGACTCGAAGGTGCTGCTCATGCTCTTCTCGGCTGGGGGAGTAAATCAAAATATCATCAATGAAAACAATCACGAACGAATCCAAATAGGGCCTGAACACTCGGTTCATAAACTCCATAAAAGCAGTGGGGGCATTTGCCAACCCTAATGACATCACCAAGAACTCATACTGCCCATACCGAGTGCGAAAAGCTGTCTTAGGGACATCAGATGCCCTAATTCTCAACTAATGGTAACCAGATCTCAAATCAATCTTGGAGAACACTGTGTCACCCTGAAGATGGTCGAATAAATCATCAATCCTCGGCAAAGGATACTTATTCTTGATAGTAACCTTGTTCAATTGCCGGTAGTCAATACACATCCTCATTGAGCCATATTTCTTCTTAACAAACAACACTGGGGCACCCCAAGGAGAAACACTAGGCCTAATAAAGCCTTTATCTAGCAAGTCATGTGTCTGCTCCTTCAACTCTTTCAGCTCTGGTGGGGCCATACGATATGGCAGAATAGAAATGGGCTGAGTGCTCGGAGCCAACTCAATGCAAAAGTCAATATCCCTGTCGGGTGGCATACCCGGCAGGTCAGCAGGGAATACCTCTGGAAACTCACGAACCACGGGCACTAGGATCACGAACATAGGCCAAATAGGTCAAACATCCCTTCTCAACCATGCGCCGAGCCTTCATATATGAAATAATTCTACCGAAAGAATGACTAGGAGTCCCTCTCCACTCCAATCGAGGTACTCTCGTTAAGCCCAAGGTCACAGTCTTGGCATGACACTTCAGAATAGCATGGTAGGGAGATAACCAATCCATCGCCAAAATAACATCGAAGTCAACCATATCAAGAAGTAAGGGATCTACATGAGTCTCCAAACCACAAATAACCACTAAGCATGAATGGTAGACTCGATCTACCACAATAGAATCACTTGTCAGTGTAGATACATATACAGGAGTACTCAGGGAATCACGTGGCATAATCAGATAAAGAGCAAAATATGAAGACACATAGGAGAATGTAGACTCTGGATCAAATAAAACCGAAGCATCTCTGTTACAAACTGAAACCGTACCTGTAATGACTGCATCAGAGGCCTCAGCCTCAGGCCTGACAGGAATAGCATGGCATCGGGGCGGAGCCCCTCCAACCTGAACATCTCTGGGCCAACCTACTGCGGGCTAGCCTCTACCTCTCATAGCCTGTCCTCCACCTCTAACTGTCTGGCCTCCACTTCTGGAACCTCGACCTCCACCCCTAGTTGGCTGATGGGGTGGGGGTGGACCTGGTGCGGGAATCATAACACGGGAACCCGGATGTTGAGAACTACTAGAAGCTCGGAGGCAATACCTGGAAATGTGCCCTGGAATATCACATGAGTAACAAAACCTTTGCTGTTGAGGCTGATGGACTTGAAACTGTCCATGTCGACCAGAATAACCACTCTGGAAGCTTTGAAGCGGCAATGCACAGATAGAAACTGGTGGTGCATTGATAGGAGCTGGTGGTGCACTACGGGATACTTGAAGTGCCGACTGGAATGGCCTAGGAGGATGACCTTTGCTAAAAGAATCTCTGCCTCCAGATGAGGCACCACTGAATCGGCCGAAATGACGAGGTCTCTTGTCAGACCCCTGACCACTGCCCTGTGACAAAACCATCTAAATCCGCCAGGCCACATTGGCCGCATCCTAAAATGAAATATCAGTACCTTCCTCTCTGGCCATCTAAAGTCTAATAGGCTGAGCTAGACCCTCAATAAACCTCCTCACCCTCTCTCGATCGGTGGGGAGTATCATGATAGCACGTCGGGCCAAAGTGATAAACCTGGTCTCATACTGTGTAACAGTCATAGATCCCTGCTGGAGGCGCTCAAACTGCCTCCGATAGTCCTCTCTCTGGGCGACTGGAAGAAACTTCCCCAAGAATAACTCGGAGAACTGAGCCCAAGACAAAGGCGAAGACCCAGCTGGTATGGTCAGGCAATAGTCCCTCCACCAAGTCTTGGCGCTACCAGAAAGACGGAATGTAGCAAAATCAACCCCATTGGTCTCTACGATCCCCATGTCCCGAAGAACCACATATCAACTGTCCAAGTAATCATGGGGATCCTCTAATGGTACACCAGTAAAAGTAGTAGGAAATAACTTGGTGAACCGATCCAATCTCCACAAATCATCGACAGACATAACTGCTCCCTCAATTGCCTGTGCCACAATACCCGGCTGAGCTGCTCCAGCTGTCTGAGGTGCTGGGGTATGGAACTGAGAAGCTAGCTGCTCTCGTGTATGGGTAGTAGGAGTCTGGGCCCCTCCCCCAGCCTGAGAGATGACTGGTGCAGTAGGAAGAAGACCGGCCTAAGCCATGCTCTCCATAAGGCCCACTAAGTGGACTAGAGCGTCTTGGGGTGGAAATGAACCCCTCTGGGACCTGAGCTAGTCCGACCAGAACCGTTTGAGCAGGAACCTCACCGACAAAAACTACATATTGGTCCTCTACTGGGGCTGCTGCTCTGGGCTGAGCCCTTCCCCTACCTCGGCCAATAGCACGACCTCGGCCCCTCGTAGGAGCTGCAACTGGAGGATAGGGCTGTTGATTGGTAGATGAGGAAGCACGCGTTCTCGCCATCTGCGAGAGAATAAAATAGAAACTCAATTAGCATTTAGAATTCAAATCGCACGATAGAGAAGAAGAAATGTGAAGTTATTCCTAACTTTATAGCCTCTAGGGGATAAGTACAGACGTCTCCGTACCGATCCCTCAGACTCTACCAAGTTTGTCCGTAAATTGTGAGACCTAAGCAACCTAGTGCTCTGATACTAACTTGTCACTACCCGAAATCCCACTGTCGGGAACATGGTGGCGTCTAACGTTGAACCCGCTAGACAAGCCAACGTTCCGGTTAATATAACTTAATTCCTTATTATTTGGCATTTAAAGATAAAGCGATAAAATGGAACAAATATGAACAAGAGTGCGGAAAGTACGAAATCTAACACATTAGATAAATAGTATTACAAAATCCTTAGTAAAATCCCCCAGAACTGGTATCACAACTTCACGGACTGTCTAAGAATACTAAAAATAAATGTTTGAATAAACAAGTACAAATGTCTCAGAAATACAAAGAAAAGACAGAAAAAGGAATGAGATAGGAGGTGACGCCAAGGCATGCGGACGCCTGCAGGACTACCTCACTGTCACTTGTGGACAGAAGGATACTCCCTCGATCAGTGTCCACCGGGTCCGGTACCGTAATCTGCACAACATAAAGAAGTGCAAGTGTAGCATCAATACAACTGACCCCATGTATTGAGTAAGTGCCGAGCCTAACCACGGCAAAGTAGTGACGAGTCTAGGACACGACAATTAATAAACACTTGTGCAATTTAATAATATATAACAGAAATAACGGCAGGAAATGAGCAATTAGGTATAAAAATGGGGGAGAACATGCTGGGGGCAAGAGGGAAACAATTACTGAGTCACAGAACAAAGTAACAGTCTAAGTATAAAAAATAGCAGCAGGAAGTAACCACGTAGAACAAACAAGTGCACGACATCACCCTTCGTGCTTTTACTCTCATCCTCACCAAAGCAATAATTAAATAGAAACGACACGACATGATCCTTCGTGCTTTAAAATATCATATCATGGCACGACATCACCCTTCGTGCTTTTACTCTCATCCTCACCAAAGCAATAATTAAATAGAAACGACACGACATGATCCTTCGTGCTTTAAAATATCATATCATGGCACGACATCACCCTTCTTGCTTTTACACTCTCATCCTCACAATGGAATAAATAAATACACGGCATCACCCTTCGTGCTTTACACTCTTCCTCACTCAAAACAATATCAAGAACAACAGTTTGGCAAGGAAATCAACAACATAAATCATAAGTCACAACATCCCGGCAAGGGAACAATAACCGAAAATATCACCGTCCCAGCAAGGGACACATCTATAGCCAATCTCGCTCACATGTATAACTTAACAAAATACTACTCAACCGAACAATTAATCAACAATGTTCACAACCAAGTATTTCAAACAATTTAATAATCTCCAAAATGAAATCTACTTCATAACACCGTGAATATCAAAGAAAACACATATATCATAGAAAACCGAATCACGGGCATGCTTGACAACAATATATAGGTACTCGTTACCTCACCTATACATTGAATAAGGAATAAACATGTAGCACATATGACTCAACACCTATTCCCTCAATCTAAGGTTAGGCCAAACACTTACCTCGACTCCAAGGATCCAAATCAAGACTCTAGCACCGCTTTTCCTTTCGAACCCGATTCCAATCAATCGTATCTAGACATAATTGACTCAATAACATCAATAAATTCTAAACAATTCAATTCCGATGCTTAATTACAGATTTCCCAACATTCTTCCCAAAATTCCAAAAATCGACCCCGGGCCTGCTTGGTCAAAACATGAGGTTTGGACCAAAACCCGATCACCCATTCACCCACGAGCCCGAATATATAATTTATTTTGAAATCCGACCCCAAAACGAGGTCAAATTCCCAAATAATCAAAAAGCCCTAACTCTACCCAATTCCCTAATTTTTTACCCTTAATCTCATGTTTTTAGGCCTAGAATCTAGTGGGTGTTGATAATAATGGAAGAAAACGAGTCAAATATTACTAACCTAAGAGGTTATGGTGGAGGATCTCTTCAAAAACCGCCTAAGAGGTGTGGAGAATATGAAGTTTATGAAAATATGGTGGAAATCCCGTAATATGCATTCTGTTTTTGAACTTAAACAACTGGGCGGATTTTGGTCTATGCGATCGCGAAGAAGGGTATGTGATCGCATAATGGACTGGTTTCTAAAGCTACGCGATCGCGACCTGAAGGATGCAATCGCACTAGATTACTGACCCTCACCTTACGCGATCGCAGACAAGGAAGTGCGGTCGCACAGTAACACTACCCAGCCCCCCGCCCCCAGCTTTCCTATCTTCCTATGCGATCACAACTATGCCTATGCGATCGCATAGTGCAAGATTCTCCCCCACCCACACTGCTATGCGATCGCGAAGGTACCTATGCGATCACATAGTGTTAAACACCAGACACCAGAAAATGCACGTTACCCCAGATTTTTCTATATTTTTTATCACCCCGAAACTCACCTGAGCCCTCGGGGCTCTAAACAAACTATGCACACAACCTCAAAAACATCCTACGTACTTGTTCATTAATCAAATAACCAAAATAACATCATAAACATCGAATTAAACCTCAAAATCAAACAAAATTTCTTAAAACTTCTTTAAACTTCAAATTTTGCATTTTGATCCGTATCACGTCAAACGAAGTCCGTTTCTTACCAAATTTCACAGATAACACATATAAATCATATCGAACTTGTACCAGGCTCTGGAACTGGGCCCGTGCCCGATACCATAAATTTCACATAAAATTTCATTTTAAAAAACCTTTATATTTTTTAGAAAACAATTTTTTTTAAAAATTCATTTCTCGGACTTGGGACCTCGGAATTTGATTTTGGGCATACGCCCAAGTCCCATATTTTTCTACGGACCCTCCAAGATCGTCAAATCACGGGTCCGGGTCCGTTTACCAAAAATATTGACCGGAGTCAACTTATTCAATTTCGACACAAAAATTATTGTTTTTATCAGTTTTTCACATAACGGCTTTCCAACTACACGCCAAGGCTATGCACACAAATCGAGGTGAGATAGAAAGAGGCTTTAATAGCCTCGAAATACAGAATTGGCTAGGAATACACGGGATAACCTTTTGGGTCATCATAAGTGGGCCCGGACTCTCCTAGAAAAAGATCAAGGGGGATGTCCCCCGCAGCAGCCACCTTATCCACTTACTTCACTAAGGCTTTTTGAGTCTCCAACATCTTCTTTTGCACCTTCTTTGAGTCATCTTGGGCCTTTTTCATTTTCTTCACATACTTGCCCAAATAATCGATCTCCGTTTGTTGCTTCTCCATTGTCTCAAAATTTTTCTTCTTGTTGTCCACCACGCTCTTCAATGTTTCCTCCAAAGTAGGAGGCAATGCAATGGTCACTGGAGCTGCCTGAGCTGCAACTGTAGAGGAAATATCAGAAAGTCTAGATGAAGTTACCTGCAACCAGTTGGTGATACCAACTAGAGTCTGGGACACCTTCAGGGCTGTCTGAAGGTAGGTGGATGATGATGGTACCGGGACTGGAATGGGTGCATCAGGGTCTGATGGAGGATCAGGGATAGCAGCAGTGGTGGGCACCTCAGAGGGAACAGAACCTTCAGCAGTAGTGGAAGGCTCTGTGGCTGTGGAAGTACCAGGGGCTGTAGAGGTGGAGGCTTTTCCTCTTTGCTTGGGGTTGTCTGGTCCCTTCAAATGATACCAAGAGAAAGTTGTCCAAGGCTACATAAATGTGTCAAACTCCCTCCCCTCAATCTCGTTGTCTTGGAAGTACATGGTCAGGAAATGGGGGAATGGATAAGAGGCCTCATTCCTCTTCACGACCCGCTCTATCACTCTGTACATGATGTTCCCGACATTGATCGGGATGCTGTCCATAATAGCCACAATTATCACTGCCCTGGAAAAGGGCATATCACTCTCATGTAGAATGGGGTCTATCTTGCTGCACACAAATGTGGCCCATCCCCGAGCCTCAAAACTCAGAGTATTCCTCTTGATGAGGGTTCCTCCAACCAACCAGTCGGGAGTAGTCCCTAGAGAAGCAATGACTGAAGCTAACCACGGGCGAGCTAAATCCTTCTGATTCACCTTCTCTAAATACCTAGTCTCATCAACATTCTCAAATTCTTCATATTCATTGAAAGCGCTTCCATTGTATAAAATATTCTTGTTGCGCACTTTGGTGAGGTATGTGTCCTTTTTGGTGAAGGCCACATTTATGTAGAACGCCTTCACCACAAACTCATTTTCATCTACCACCTTGCCATTGAAAAGGTACCATCCCTCTCTTTCTAAGAACTGCTTTTTGACATTGGGATTAAGGGGTAGGAGGTCCTTGATGATGAAAGGCCTTTCCGGGATGAGAGATCTCCGAGGCCACATTTCTCTAAACTGATGATAGGCCGGTTCAGAAAACCGGTCCTCCCATTGTGATGGGTTTCTGGTCCTTAGCAAACCAGCAGCCTGGGCTAGAGTGTCTACACCCCTCCTATCATCAGGTCCCTTATCTTAACTCTCGAGGTTGATGGAAGGAGGGGCTGCTGAATGAGCTGCTGACTGGGCCGCACGTGTGCCTTCCGGAGGAGTGGCTGAGTGGCTAGAGGCATCATCAGAAGACTCCGAGCTAGTGGGCTCGTTGATAAGTCTCCGAGGTTTTGATAACGCAGCTGCTAGAGCTGCCTCGCTCTAACCCTCCGAAGCTTCCCGGGAGGGCAAGTATTCACTAGACTCTGATTCTTAGGGACTTGTTCTTTTTCTCTTTTGCTTTTTCCCTATTGCTTGAATTGGACCCAATGGTTTTTGTTGCTTGCCATTGCCTCTAACCCTTGAAGGGGCGCCCCTCCCGGGTTGCTTTTCCGGTCCACCTCTAGATCGCACCATACTCTATAAACATGTAACACATATTGTCAATATATTGTATCTGAGCACCAGATAGAATTACAGAAGAAGAGAGTGAAATAGTGTATTCAGGACCAAACCGTTGTCAGCGTAAAAGAACCACTGCAGCGGAATTCAGGGGACTCAGACTACCCCTCTCTGAATCTGTGAAACGCGGACCGCAGAATTTTGGACCGCTGCAGCGTTTGGCCAATGCTGACCGCGAAAATCTGGCTGCTGCATCGAAATTTGAATCGTTTTGAGAGTGAACTCTCTGAATCTCATAACTGCTGTCCGCGCTTTATTGACCGCTGCAGCGTTACACAGTACCGCTATCAGCGGATTTCTAGAACGATGCAGCGGAACCTTCAAATTGACAACATCATGGATTGGACCTCCGCTATCAGCAAAATTCTAAAATGCTGCATCGGAGGTCGGGCGCACAGTGCACTTAGGTTAGGGTTTATCAAAATTTGAAAAACTTTCATGAATATGTACGTGTGAATCACCCTTTTACCCACATAAGAACCCAGAAAGTGTTACTCCACATTGTAGAACACACTAACAATTCAATTTTTTTAACATTAGGGTTGTATTAACTCTATACAAAAACAAATAAAAGGAAAATACAATAAAATAACCTAAAACTAAGAACAAATAATCAACTAACAAAAATTAAAAAATGGAACATACCAGTAAATGAAGGTAGATGAAGGATGCAATTAAGAATCTTAGATGAACGGTGAAAGGATGAAAGCATCGTAAATATTAGGGTTTGGTAGAAAATGGGTGAAAAGAGTAAAAAGAGAGGGTCCCCCAGTATATATACTAGAGAGCTGGGACCCAGGACCGACCTACCTAGCGCGACAGCGAATTTTTACCGCTGACTGCGCTTTTGGTCTTTCAGACCTGCTGGCTTATCACCCTCACCGCTGCAACGGATTTCCATCGCTATAACATTGTGCACTCTGCGACAGCGAAATAGTGAACGCTGCAGCGAAGTGGAGATTCAGAGAGCCTGTTGTTGCGACCAATTGGACGGCTGTCAGCGGTCATTTTCTGCTACAACGCTTGGTCACTGCTGACATCAGATTTTTGACCGCTGCAGTGAAAATTTGCTACTTTTCTCAATTCCCAGATTTTCACCTACACTGCATCCACCAAGACCTACATCAACTTCCCAACTGGTTAGTTCACCAAAAATTCTATTCTACCAAAAACAACCAAAAACAAAGAAAAGAAAGCGCTTGGGTTGCCTCCCAAGAAGCGCCTGATTTAATGTCGCGGCACGACGGATGTTACCATGTTCAAATGAATTTCATCAAAGCCACCGCGTGGCTATCTTCAAATTTTCCAAGATAATGCTTGACCCGGTGCCCATTCACACGAAAAATCTCCCCATTCTTGTTTTTGAGATCAAGAGCACCAAAGGGTGTAACCAACACAATTTCAAACGGGCCACTCCACTTGGACTTGAGTTTACCCGGGAAGAGACGAAGTCTAGAATTGAAAAGAAGCACCAAGTCTCCCACTTCTAATTTTCGGTCTTTGGCATATTTGTCATGGAGGTACTTCATTTTCTGTTTGTACAAAGAGGAGCTAACATATGCATGAAATTTGAACTCATCTAGCTCATTGAGGTGATCAACTCTAAGATTTGCAGTTGTATCCCAATCCAAGTTCAATTTCTTCGATGCCCATAGTGCCTTATGATCCAATTCCACCGGAAGATGACAAGACTTGCCATACACCAACCGGTAATGATACATACCGATTGGAGTCTTGAAGGCGGTCCGGTAAGCCCAAAGAGCATCATCAAGCTTCCGGGACCAATCAGTCCGATTAGCATTCACTGTCTTAGCCAAAATATTCTTGATTTCATGATTAGACACTTCAACTTGGCCACTTTCTTGGGGATGGTACGGAGTAGACACTCTATGATTGACTCCATACTTGGCTAACAATGAATCAAAGGCCCTATTGCAAAAATGAGACCCCCCGTCACTGATGATGGCACGGGGTGTCCCAAATCTTGTGAAAATATTCTTCTTTAGAAAACCAACCACACTTCGCACCTCATTATTGGGAAAAGCCGTGGATTCAACCCATTTTGAAACATAGTCCACCGCCACAAGTATGTAGGTGTTTCCACAAGAGCTAACAAAGGGACCCATTAAATCAATTCCCCAAACATCGAAGATATCCACCTCAAGAATTGTAGTGAGAGGCATTTCATCTTTCTTGGATATGCCGCCCATTCTTTGGCATTCATCACACTGCTTGACCAACTCACTAGCATCCTTGTACAATGTAGACCAAAAGAAACCACAACTTAAGACTTTTGAAGCGGTCCTTGCCCCTCCATGATGGCCACCATAAGGTGAGGAGTGGCACGACTCAAGAATTGACCCTTGCTCTTCTTCGGGCACATAACGCCGAATGATACCATCATTGAATATCTTGAATAAATACAGTTCATCCCAATAATAATCCATGCTATCCCTTCTAAGCTTCTTCCTTTGGTTGGAAGAGAGCTCAAAAGGGACAACACCGGTGACAATGTAGTTGGCGATGTCCGCGAACCATGGCATATCTTGCATAGAGACAGAGAGAATTTGTTCATCCGGGAGGTTAACATTAATCTCAAGTCCATCACTTGTCCTCCCTTGCTCTTCCAAACGGGAAAGATGGTCGGCAACTTGGTTCTCACTCCCTTTTCTATCAATGATCTCCAAATCAAACTCTTGAAGCCATAACACCCACCGCATAAGTCTAGCCTTGGAATCCTTTTTCATTATTTGATACTGGAACGCCGCATGGTCGGTGTGAACAATGACCTTGGCGCCCATAAGATAAGGCCGGAATTTCTCCATTGCAAAGACTACATCCAACAACTCTTTTTCGGTGACGGTGCAATTCATTTGGGCGGAATTCATTGTCTTGCTTGCATAGTAAATGGGGTGAAAGATCTTGTTCACCCTTTGGCCCAAAACCGCCCCCACCTCCATATCACTCGAATCACACATTAGCTCAAAAGGAGAGCTCCAATCCGGCACGGTGATAATTGACGTGGAAGTTAGCTTTTGCTTCAATAACTCAAATGCCTTTATAGAATTGTCATCAAAGTTGAACTTGGCATATTTCTCCAACAACTTTCAAAGAGGATTTACCACCTTCGAAAAGTCCTTAATGAAGCGCAGGTAGAACCCGACATGCCCAAGAAAGCTACGGACTCCCTTCATCGAGGTCGGAGGAGGAAATTTGGAAATGACCTCGATCTTGGCGTTATCTACTTCAATTCCATTCCTTGAGTTTTTGTGGCCCAGAACTATCCCCACTTCAACTATAAAATGACATTTTTCCCAGTTGAGCACTAGGTTGGTTTCTTCACAATGGGCAAGGACTTTGTCAAGATTGTTCATACATTCATCAAAGGAGTCCCCAACCATGCTGAAATCATCCATGAATACCTCTAGAAAATCTTGAAGCATATCAGTGAAAATTGCCATCATGCACCGCTGGAATGTAGCGGGTGCATTGCACAATCCAAAAGGCATCGTGGAAAAGCAAATGTCCCATAGGGACAGGTGAAGGTTTTCTTTTCTTGGTCTTCTGGATCTATCAAGATTTGATTATAACTTGAATACCCATCCAAGAAGCAATAGAAAGCTCTTCCCGCAAGTTTATCAAACATTTGGTCCAATAAAGGCAAAGGGAAATGATCCTTGCGAGTCACCTTGTTCAATTTGCGGTAATACATGCATACCCGCCAACCTGTGACTGTCCTTGTTGGAATAAGTTCATTCTTGTCATTTTGAACCACGGTCATGCCGCCCTTTTTTGGAACACATTGGACCGGAGAAGTCCAAGCACTATCAGACTTGATTATCTCTTTTTTTCACAACTTCTTGCATTGCCTCATTTAACCTCCGTTGGTTTTCTACGGAAGGCTTTGCTCCATCTTCAAGAATGATCTTGTGCATACAAAATGCGGGGCTTATCCCCCGAATATAAGCAAGTGTCTACCCTATGACCTTCTTCCTCCTTTTTAGCACTTTGAGAGTAAGGTCTACCTGCAACTTAGTTAGGCAAGATGAAAGTATTACAGGTAAAGTACGAGAAGGACCAAGAAATTCATAACTGAGGTGTGGTGGAAGTGGCTTCAACTCCAATGTAGGTGTCTCTTCAATTGAAGGCTTTTTCAGAGGAGTTTTCGATTCTCCAAATCCAAGGATAAATTTCGAGGACCATATGAATAAGAACCCATGCCTTGTAGAGCATTCGTACTCTCGATCAAGCCATCCACCACAATATCATCATAATTCAATAACATTGCTTCCACGGGGTGTTAAATATTTATCATTGAGCTTGTTTCATCAATAATGACCTCGGTGACAAGGTCCATGAAAGAACATACCTCCGTGCTATTGGGTTGCTTCATTGACTTGCAAACGTGAAACACAACCTTTTCATCGCCCACCCGGAAGGTGAGCTCACTGGCCTCCACGTCAACTAAGCTCTTCCCTGTTGCAAGGAAGGGCCTTCCCAAGATGATAGGGACTTCAAAATTTACCTCACAATCCAAGATAACAAAATCCGCGAGCAAAATGAACTTGTCAATCCGCATCAACACATCATCAATGATTCCTAGAGGCCGCTTCATAAACCAATCCGCCATTTGAAGACGCGTGGAAGTAGCTCTAGATTGACAAATCCCCAAGGTTTTGAAAACCGAATATGGCATCAAATTGATTCTAGATCCCAAGTCGCACAATGCCTTGGCAAAATCCGCTCTACCAATTGTACAAGGAATGGTGAATGCCCTGGGGTCTTCAAGCTTGGGTGCCATTGAGTTCACTATTGCACTCACTTGATGAGTCATCTTTATAGTTTCGCACTCCATTGACCTTTTCTTTGTGACCAAGTCCTTCATGAACTTGGCATACCCAGGCATTTTCTCAAGGGCTTCAACCAAAGGGACATTGATGGATAAGCTCTTCATCATGTCGATATATTTCTTGAACTGATTCTCATTCTTTTGCTTTGCCAACCTTTGAGGATAGGGAGGAGGACGCCTAGGCAATGGTGCCTTAGCTTTTGGGACACGTGTTCCCTAGACGGGTTCATGTCCCTTTGGGATTCCTCCTCATGATCATGAATATCAATCCTCACTTCACTAGTTGTCGGCTCTTCAACCACATTCTCAATCTCAATCGGAACCTCATCATTTTGTAAGTCATCATCATCACCAACAACTCTCTTTTATTTAGAAGAACTAGCCTCACTGCCTCGTCCACTTCTTGTAGTCACCTCTATGGCATGACCGGTGTTGTTGTTATTGTTCCCACCCTTATGGTTCACCACCGTATCACTAGGTAGTGCCCCATTTGGGCGTGTGTTCAAGGCTTGTGAAATTTGTCCCATTTGAACTTCAAGATTTCTAATGGAGGTTGTATGGGAGGCTATTTGGGAATTCGAATCCGCATTGCGTTCCATCATTTGCTTGAAAATTTGCTCGATCCGACCCATGTCATTACTCGAGGAACCTTGGCTATGTGATTGATACGGAGGTGGATTGCTTTGTTGTTGATACATTGGGGGCCTTTGAAAGCCCGACCCCCGGTTACCATTACCACCCCAATTGTTGTTGTTGTTCCCGCTCCAATTGTTGTTGCTATTGCCTCCCCATTGTTGATTGTTGTTCCCCCAATTGCTTGAGTTTTTATTATTGTTCCAATTGCTTTGCCTTTGATTGTTCCAATTTTGATTTTTGCCTTGATTGTTCCTTTGCCGTTGAAAATTGTTGGCATACATCACATCTTCATCTTGGTCATCATAAGAATCCTCTTGACTATACCCACTCACTCCTTGATCACATTGAACATTGTTGTTTTGCATTGGATTTCCACGAGGTCTCCGCTTGTTCACCAAAAGATTTACCCCCTCCATAGCATGCACCTGCTTCGTCCCTTGTATTTGTTGAAGCTGTACCTTTGCAAGTTGATTCATGGTGGTGGTAAGCTCGACATTTGCTTGCCCATGTTCTTGAAGCTCTTTGTGAAGACCTATAACACCTGGATCACCCTGAGGTACATTAGATATGCTCTGCCATGCTGACGAAGTGTCAGCCATTTCATCCAAGACTTCACATGCCTCATTGTCAGGTAGCTTCATGAAGTTTCCCCCTGCCAATTGATTGACCACACATTGATTGGTGGTATTTATGCTCGGTAGAAGGCCTGCTGTATCATGGCTTCAGTCATGTCATTGTTTGGACACTCCTTTACCATGGTTCTGTAGCGCTCCCAAATTTCATGAAGAGGCTCATTTGGCTCTTTCTTGAAAGCCAATATCTCATCTCTAAGCGCCGCCATGTGACTAGGGGAGAAAGTTTTTGCAATGAACTTGTATGCTAGCTCATCCCATGTAGATATGGAGTGGTTAAGGAGTTTCTCAAGCCAATAAAATGCCTTCCCTTGAAGAGATAAGGGGAATAGCCTAAGCCTCAAGGCATCCTCTGAGACGTTCATTTGCGTACTTCCCCAACAGGTATCCACGAAGACCTTCAAATGCTTGTAAGCATTTTGGTGGGGAGCTCCCGTGAAGTATCCACGCTGCTCCAAAAGTGTCAGCATAACATTTTTTATTTGAAAGTTTCCCACCCAGATTCTAGGCGGGACAATAGCACTAGAGTACCCCTCGTTTGGAAGTACCCGAGGGGAAACTCAGGGAGGTGGAGCCGGGGGAGGTTCTGGAATACCATCATTAGCATTGTCCTGTCGGGCCCGTCTTGGAGGTGGTACTTGATTTAGTTCATCTTTTCCATTGTCATACACCTCCTCGCCCGGAATAATATTACCCAAAGGATCCACCATGAGTACCTGAATTGATTCAACACACAAGTTAAAAAAAGAAGGAAAGAAAAACACTCTACACTACTATTCAAGTAGATAATCAACACTGTTATAACTCACTAGCAACGGCGCCAAAAAGTGATCGACGCCTACCTATACCACTAAAGAGTAGCAAGGAAGGGGTCAATGCAACTTTTACCCGAACGGGTCGGGATCGATATCCACAGGGAGTTACTAATGTGGGAGTTGAGTTCCTTGATGACCTAGTGGTGTGTCATGCTTTTAATTGCACTTCTAATAAAAAGGGTTTGCAATTATACTATGGTTTTGGTCTAATTGAGATTAAGAACTAGCTAACTGATTTCTTTTTCAAGGTTTTCTTAATTGATAAAAGGGACTAGGGTTGTAACTTCCACCTAGGTAGGCAATTAACGGGTCTAAAATCTAGAATGAGATTGTGAAATATGGATTTATGGCATAACCTCATGCTAAGGTACTCATCCACTACCTCTCGGCAATATGGGTGACTTTTCCCAAAATTGGCTTTCTCAAGCACAATTGGGTGTTTCCATGAACCGCATGAATTGGCTCAAATCGGGTGTAGCTATTTCTAGCATCAACCCTTTTACTGGGGCTATCAACCTCTTGAGCTCACACTAATATTTTGTTAGTCTAATTACCTAGACTTGGGTTATCTTTCTCAAGAGTAACCCTAGTCATAAAGGCTTGAATTAGTGTTTGCAACCACTAATTCTGAGATTTATGCATAATTAAGCTAAATACCAAACACCCATACATAAAATCACTACAAAATTGAAAACCCATAAATAACCCACACTAGGGTTGGGTCACAACCCTAACTAATGGGTCTCTAGCTACTCATGATTGAAGAAGAAACACAAGTAGAAGATGAATTTAAGCTCATAATTGTGATTTATAAGATAATAATTTAAGAACTAATGTTAAAACTATGCTAAAATAACTCAAAATGGCTAAAAAGTACTATTCACGTGTTCTCCAAACGGCTGATGCCCTAAAAATGAAGAAAATATCTATTTATACATGGTCGAAAATACTAGACAAAAATGCCCCTAAGGAGAATCCGCTCCCAGCGTAATTCTGAGCGCTAGGGCGAAAAGGCTTCCGCTGCAGCGATTTTGAACTTTATATCTCTCTGGATCTTCAACTTTGCACCCAGCGGATATTGGAGTGCTGCAGCGGTGGCTAGATCGCGGCAGCGGAATAATACCGCTGATCGCGGAATCATGAAAACCCAAGTTTGCCTACTCTCTGAAGTTCCTTAAACGCTCCCAGCGAATAGTTGAGCGTTGCAGCGGTAGATGGACCGCTGCAGCGAAAAAGTTGCGGACAACGCTTTGGATGGACTTGGAAAACAGCTCTCTGAAGTTTGCAGCATGGCAGCGAAGAAGAATCCACTGCAGCGATGGGACAAACACTGTAGCGGAAATATGAGCGTTGCAGCGGTTTAGCTAGGTCCTGTAATTTTGCAAGATTTGCTTTTTTTTGAGGTCTTTTGGATCAATATTTACAAATCCACTTAGTTCCTGCAATTCAAACATCTTGCATCAAAATGTGGGGTTAATTAAGCCAATTGTTGCCTCAAAAACCTAAGAAAATGGGAGCAAATAGTAGTATAAATCGCTAGTTATCAGTTACTGGTTGCATCACCTACACCACCTACTAACAACACCATAACTGTGGAAAATGCTCAATCCGGATTAGCAAACTCAGGAAGTGGGGGTACTCTTAACGAATCCCTCGAAGCAAGACCAGGTATGTCTAATAATCCAGAATTACATTCTTTATTACTAATCTTGCAGAAACAAGTGAAGGAACAAAACGATCGAATCGAACAAATTCGTGGAGTACCACCTGTCATCAAAGGCATTGACGTTGATAGATATTCTCAACAACCTTGGAAGCCAAGTGCAGCACCTTTGCCTATCCCTAAGAAATTAATGCCTGATATTCCCAAATACGACGCGACAACAGATCCACGTGATCATGTAACTGCTTTTACCACCAGAGTAAAAGGCAACGACTTGACCAAACAAGAAATAGATTCGGTATTAGTCAAAAAGTTCGGGGAGACACTCACCAAAGGAGAACTAACCTGGTATTCTCTTCTACCTGAAAATTTTATTGACTCTTTTGCTGAGCTTGTAGATTCTTTTATAAAAGCGCATTCCGATGCGCAAAAAGTCAGAAAAAAGAATGGAAGATATATTAAAAATAAAATAAGGAGACGCGGAGTTGCTTCATGAATTTGTAGACAGGTTCCAATGTGAAAGAATGCTGCTACCAAGGGTACCCGACAATTGGGCATCGATGGCATTTGCAAGCAATTTAAATGACAAAAGCTCTGAAGCCACGAGAAAACTCAAGGAAAGCTTGAGAGAATTCCCAGCAACGACATGGAATGATGTCTACAACAGGTACAACACTAAGCTTCGTATAGAAGAAGACACCATTGCTCGTTCAAAAGTTGAAGATCAGACCAGTTCCAGACGCTCCGAATATGAAAGGAGACCAGGTAAGAACAGGTACGACCCATATATGGGACCCTGGGGAAGATAAACTCACCCCAGGTTTGAAAACACATGGTCAGAATACAAACCGTCAAATAGAGATACAAGCTCATCCTCTTCAAGATCCATAAGGGATTTGGATGAACGCAATAGAGGTAATACGAGAATTGGGGACTACAACTTCAATGTAAGTATAGTACTTAGAAACATTGGTGATAAAGTTCGACGGCCAAAGAAATGAGATCAAATCCAAACAGAAGGAATCCAGACTTCTAGTGTGAATTCCATAACGATCATGGACATAGAATATCAGATTGCAGATTATTGCAAGGTGAGGTAGAACAATTATTAAAACAGGGCTATCTAACATAATTGTTTAGTGAAAAAGGTAAGCATGCATACATGAAGAACAAGCAAGGGCCCCTGAAGCCACCATCTCCAAAGAGAACGGTGAACATAATACACGGAGGATAAGAAGTCAACGGAGTAATTTGCAAAAGAACAACAAAATTCACTATTACACACGGGAAGCGAATCCGTGAAGACACGAAAGCAGACAATATATCATTCAACGATGCGGATATCAACGGATTGCTAATGCCTCATAACGACACACTAGTAATATCCCTACTTATACATGACACTAACGTAAAAAGAGTGTTGGATCCAGGTAGTTCAGTCAATATCATTTTGTTAAGAGTCGTGGAAGAAATGCTACTAGAGGATCAAGTAATCCCAAAAACACGAGCCTTATCTGGGTTCGACAACTCTACGGTCATCACAAAAGCAGAAATTGAGCTTAACACCTACGCAAAAGAAGTAATCAAATATACAAAATTCCAAGTCATTGATACCGATATGGATTACAACGTAATCATGGGCAGACCATGGATCCACGATATAAAAGCAATACCATCTACTTTCCATCAAGTAATAAAATTTCCTTCCGAATGGGGAATTCAACAAGTTCGAGGCGATCAGCAAACCTCAAGGAATATAAATTTCGTGGTACACTATAACAAAAAAGAAGAAGCAGGAGAATCAAAAGATAAGGGAATCGCCCAGACAAGAACTGTTGCTCAAACAGGTACGGGAGGAATTGTTGCCCAAATAGGTTTGGAAGAAACTGTTGTCCAAACAGTTACGGAAGAAGATAGCCACGAGAAGGTGAACCAAGCTACCGCGGAAGATGTGTCAAACCATACAGACGTGGATTCTAGACCGGATGTCATTTAGGAACCAGAAGAAGACGAGCATATCAAAACAACCACGGAAGAGCTCGAAGTTGTTCCACTATTCGAGCAAAAGCGTGAACCAAACGTTTACATAGGCACGAGGCTAAGCCCCAACATAAGAGGTAAGTTAATTGATTATTTAAAAGCTAACGCAGATTGCTTTGCATGGTCCCATTCAGACATGACAGGTATCCCACCAGAAGTGATGACTCATAAACTAAATGAAGATCCATCCTTCGTGCCTGTCAAGCAGAAGAAAAGAAAGCAAGGACAATTCAAGAACCAAGTGATTGACGGAGAGGTACAGAAACTCTTGAAAATTGGTTCAATACGAGAGGTAAAATAACCTAATTGGTTAGCCAATACTGTAGTGGTGCCCAAAAAGAATGGTAAATGGAGAGTATGCGTAGATTACACAGATTTAAATAAAGCATGCCCTAAAGATTCATTCCCATTGCCACACATAGATCAAATGATTGATGCCACTGCAGGTCATGAATTGTTAAGCTTTCTGGATGCGTACTATGGTTATAATCAGATAAAAAGGCATCCCCCGGATGAGGAAAAAACTTCCTTTATTACAAACAGGGGGACTTATTGCTACAAAGTCATGCCTTTTGGCCTAAAAATGCTGGAGCCACGTATCAAAGGCTAGTGACCAAGATGTTTCAGGAGCATCTGGGGAAGACAATGGAAGTATATATTGATGACATGCTGGTAAAATCAACACAGGCGGAAGATTATTTCCAGCATCTTTCAATTACCTTCGAAATCTTGCGCAGGTATAATATGAAATTGAATCCAGAAAAATGTGTTCTTGGCGTAGAATCAGGTAAGTTTTTGGGTTTCCTCATATCTAATAGAGGAATAGAAGTAAATCCTGCTAAAATTAAAGTTATCGATGAAACACCCAATATATTTACGAGCAATAAAGAAGTTCAAAGACTAACAGGAAGAATTGCAGCCTTAGGAAGATTTATCTCCAGGTATTCGGAGAAGAGTTTTAATTTTTTTGCAGCTCTAGAAAAGCAGAATCAGTTTGAATGGACTGAAGAATGTCAACAGGCTCTCAAAGATCTGAAGGCCTATCTATCAAAACCCTCGTTGCTGTCTAAGCCAAGAGAAGGGGAAAGGTTGTATGTCTATCTTGTCGTAGCAGAAATTGCGGTAAGTGCAGTATTGGTAA
Organism: Nicotiana undulata; assembly: GCA_005239495.1. NCBI lineage: Eukaryota > Viridiplantae > Streptophyta > Magnoliopsida > Solanales > Solanaceae > Nicotiana > Nicotiana undulata. Next base: position 135,633 of record ML264699.1, on the reverse strand, counting down.
GAGAAGACAAAGGTAAAAAATCTCCGATTTATTATGTAAGCAAGACTTTATTAGATGCTGAAACTAGATATCCTTATCTAGAAAAAACAGCCTTAGCTCTAATCATGGCAGCTAGAAAATTAAGACCATATTTTCAATGCCATCCAATCACTGTTGTGACCTCATACCCATTGAGAAATATTTTACATAAACAAGATTATCAGGAAGATTAGCTAAATGGGCAATCGAATTAAGCGAGCATGACATAATATATCATCCTAGGACTGCAATAAAGTCTCAAATTTTAGCTGATTTCGTCGCTGATTTAACTACTAACATAATCCCTGAAGAGGAAAAAGAGTTACAACTCTTTAACGAGGCTAATCCAGGTATATGGACCCTATTTACTGACGGCTCTTCTAATGTAAAAGGACCTAGCTTGGGAATCGTGTTAATATCACCTACGGGTGAAAATATACGGCAAGCCATTAAATGCTATCCCATAACTAACAATGAAGCAGAGTACGAAGTTGTCATTGCAGGACTTGAACTGGCACGAGAACTCTCAATCGAGCAGATTGTGATTAAAAGCGACTCCCAATTGGTAGTAAACCAAATGCATGGGACTTATATCGCTAGGGAAACTCGGATGTAGCTATATCTTGAAAAGGCACGAGACCTAGTAAGAAAATTCCGATCATGGAAGGTTATACAAATACCCAAGGAGGAAAATGCAGAAGCGGATGCATTAGCTAACCTCACAGCAGTTGCGGAAGTGACAAATAAAGATAATGCAATTGTCTTACATCTATTTCACTCAGCAATAGATCCAGATAAAAATGAGGTAACATTTAACAATTTGACCACGGATTGGAGAAACGAAATTTTTAATTTTTTGCAGAATGACACTGTACCCGAAGATGAAAAAATAGCCCAGGCACTTCGTCGAAAAGCTGCACGGTACTGCCTCATTCGTGACACCTTATATCGCAAAATGTTTGGAGGTCCCTTAGCAAAATGCCTCGGACCCAATCACGGAGTATGTGATGAAAGAAGTACATGAAGGACACTGCGAAAATCATGCAGGAGTGAGATCCTTAGTCAAAACCCTAAACAGAGAAGGTACTATTGGCCTAAAATGGAAGAGGAAGCTGAAAATTTCGTAGCTAAATGTGACAAATACTAATGATTTGCTAATAACATGCACGGGCCAGCAGAGTTACTTCACCCGTAATATCACCATGGCCATTCATATAAGGGCATGGACATAGTATGACCCCTTCCCCCAGCTAAAGGAAAGGTACGCTTCTTACTCGTTTTAACTGACTATTTCACAAAGTGGGTGGAGGCAGAAGCCTTTAAACAGGTGCGAGAAAAAGAAGTGAAGAGCTTCATATGGCGAAATATAATATGCCTCTTTGGAGTACCGAAGCAGATCGTATGTGACAATGGCCCACAATTCATAGGCTCACAAATCACAGAATTCTTCGAAAGTAGGCAAATCAAACGAATTACCTCATCACCATATCACCCCGGGGCTAATGGGAAAGACGAGTCAACAAACAAAGTTATCGTCAACAACCTAAAGAAACAGTTGGAAAAATCAAGGGAAACTGGCTTGATGAACTACCTGTGGTATTATGGGCTTACAGAACTACCGCAAAAATAGCCACGGGAGAAACTCCATTCGCGTTTGTTTACGGCTAAGAAGCTTTAATACCGGTTGAAATTGGCGAACCAAGCACAAGGTTTACAACAGCAAGGGAAGAGATAAACAACGACGACTTGAGAACCAATTTAGACATGCTTGAACAAAGAAGTGAAGCTGCGCTAATACGAATGGCAGCCCAAAAGAAGATTATAGAGCAATACTACAACAGAAAAGCTCACCTCAGATATTTCAAAATTGGGGACTTCGTTCTCAAAAAAGTCTTCCAATCAATGAAGGAAGCTGGTGCAGGAAAGCTCAATCCAAATTGGGAAGGACATTACAAAGTCCGTGGCATTGGCGGAAAAGGCACTTACGAGCTCGAGGTTATGGATGGCTGAATCTTACCAACCAGTTGGAATGTTGTTCATTTGAAGAAGTATTACTTCTAAGTAAAAGGAATACCCTCGGTCAGGTATCATTATGTTCGATTTTACTTTTGTATAGATAAAATTATACTAACCGTTTTAGATGATAGGCAAAAAGCTGACCCATCACCAGATGATGATATTAGACCTGCAAAGACACGAGGAAGTAACTGAATTCTCGGTCTAGGGATACAACTCTCTGATGGACGTTTTATAGGGTTAAGCAGTCATCATCTAAAAACTATATACCTTCGAGTTCCGTATATTTTTCCTTTTCAAGAAAAGGACCACAAGGAAGGAAAAGTCAAGTGCTCGGGATTTCATTCTTCAAAGCTCAAACACTTGGGGGACTATACAGTATGGAAGGCAAAGATGAAGCAAAGAAGACTATCAAAAAGTCAAAGCTCGAGCCTGAAGATCCATCTTCCTAACAAGTCGAGTGCGATGAGCAAAATCAAAAGAGCCAAAGACTCAAAACACAAAACCTGATTCGGAAAACCATCGAGAACATGTAAACGAATGTTCAGGTTAAAGGCAGAACATTAGTTACGTGCAAAAATGCTCATCCTTGTACTTACCCGAAAAACTGTTGTAACTAAAAACATTTACGGATGAAAAGACCATTATCGTTGTACTTATTCAGAAAACAGTTATAAATGAAAATAATTACGGATGAAAGAGCATTACCTTTGTATACATTTGTGAACTGTTATCAATAAAAACAGTTATGGGTAAAAATTCATACCCTTATATTTAAAACTGTTGTAAACAAAAACAGTTATCCCCTTGTACTAATTCGGAAAAACTGTTGCAAAAGAAAAATAGTTACGAGTGCAAGTTTATACCAAATCTGTTAAAAGAAAACAGTTGCAAAATGAGTTATAGACGCTACGCAAACACATGTGAAATGTTACGAAATTTCAATACAAAAACTTTCTTTAAAACATTGATAAAGAAAAACATGTGAAAAATTCCTATCTCTCTTTTGTATATTTACACCATTATGAAGTTGAGACGTCTTCTTTATTAAGTGTCGATAAAAAAAAAGGGCCCTCTTTTCATAAACCGTACCTATTACGAAAAGGTACGAATAATCTTAGCATTTTATAAATGCAAAACTCAGAGGTAAATCGAAAATCTCAAGAATAAAGCATGCAATGACTTAAAGAGTGAAACATAAACTCAAAAGGAAACTGAAGTCATGCTGATATTGATATTGATATACTAACGGAAATATAAACTAAGTATTAACTTAGTCTAAGCCATATTAATTGTACATTATTTTCCCCTAAGTTGTCAGTTAGGGACTTATAAAGGATTCAAACTTTACCCCCGATGGGACTGGGGGTAACCACCAATTGATACAAATAAAAAAAAGGAGGAGAACCAAGTTCTTAAACTTCTTCAGATGGGGGAGTTTTCTTCACTGGCAGGAGGTTCGGCTTGGGATGGAGAGACACGAGCAACAGGGACCTCAACTTCCAGGGATGAAAGATTTTGACTTTGCTGAGACTTCTCAATGGTCTCTTTGGCTTTAGCAATTTCGGCTTCCAAGTCAAAACCTTCTTGGCCCATTTCCGTCAATGTGTCAAGACGGGAGTTCAGATAAGCCCAGCTAACTTCAACAGCTGCTTTGTCTTCAAGAGCTTCATAATCTTTCTCCCACAGCTCAACTTTAGCTCTTAACTCATCCCTTTCAGCCACGACAACATCATGAGAGGCCTTTAAAAAAAGCGAGGGACTTTTCCAGAAATTGGATCTTCTCCAAAGAGTTACGGAGGTCCTCCTGGGTTTGAGTGAGCAATTGAACAAGTTCATCAGAATACTCCTCCTTCTGATCCAGTAAGGCTTTCAGGCTCCTAATCTCCTCAGAGGCACGGAAAAGCTGCCTTGCAAACAAAGACTCGAAGACACTCTTGTCCTTGCCAGCTTGATTTGAAGATGCCTTCTCAATGGACAACTCCGCTGCCATAACCCTAAGTTGCTGCTCCAAGGTACACTTTTCTTCTTCCACTGCCTCCATGTCAAGTTGTAAACTCTCACACTACTCTTTCCAATTATCTGCCTTGATACGCAAATCCCTCGCTGCCTGCTCCGTTTGAGAAACCCTCCTCATTAACTCTGTGCCTATAAGATTGATCTACAAAGGAAGATAAATTAGATACGATAAAGATGTATAAGAATGCATGCGAAGGAGAGCACATTTTACCTTTAAAGAAGAGCGTACAATCTCATTTACCCAAGTGAGGGAACCGTGGCTTTCCAGATTAGCGTTCTCAGTCGGACCTATTAATGGTTTCAACCATACGTCAGCCTGGCCCGAATATTTGAAGAGGATGCCCGCTGCTGGAACCTCTATCACCACCTGCCTCATCTCCCCCCTGCTGGAAGACCCTACTTCTGCAGTAGAAGGCACGAAAGTAGGGACAGATAAAATAGCCACGGGCAGATAAGTCTAAGAGGCAGAAAAAGCCATGGGAGCAGAAGCAACCACAGGAGCGGGAATAGCCATGGGAGCAGAAACAATAACAGAAGTGGTTGAGAGAAGTTCTTTAGGAGTAGGAGGAGAAAAAACAACAAGGGGAGTTTCATCAGCTATGGTACCAAAACCTTCACGGAACAGAAGATCAACTGATTCACGAACAGGAGAGGGAGTTGCATCCTCAGGGGAAGAAAGTTCAAACTCGGTCATAGGAGGATCAATGACAGGTGAAGACTCATCGTCAGAGACCACCTTCCTCCTACGCGACATGTAGACTAGCGAACCCTCTTCTTCTTCCTCCTCATCTAAGGTCCTTGACCCACTTACTTTTCTTTTTGAAGAGGAAGAACCGAAAATGATCTCCTGAGCCTTTGCTAGGGACAAGTTTGGAGCAGACACGGTTGCAGCAGAAACTCCACGAGCAGGAAACCCAACCAAATGAAATGGGTCAAATAAAGCTCAAAAGAGGGAAGAAGTAAAAACATGAAACTCCTCTTACCGTGAGTCTTAACTTTCCAACCAAACCTCCCAGAGAGGTATTTCCACGAACGATGTTCTAACGGAGAAATCAACAAGAGCTTTTCTACCCAATCGCGAAAACCAGAGACATTCTCAACGATTCCCATGATTCCTGCAAAGAAGAGAAATATTTACGGTACTGATAAAGTATCAAAAACAAAAGGAAAGGAATGTGAGAAAAAATGTACTCACGTGCAAGATTTCACTTCTCAGGGAAGGGGAGATTTTATTCACCTACTAAACCAGTAGTAGGAACAGCAACATACCGGAGGAACCACCCTCGGTCTTTATCATCATCAGGAATCACTAACACCCTTTTACTCCTAGCCGCGAGAGTGAACACTCCTTGGCGGAACAACATCGGATAATAGAGGTGAATGAGATGATAAAAAGTAAAGGGGACAGAAGCTAAATTAGCTAAAATCTATAGCGCGCAACAACTCGCCACACGAGAGGACCGACTTGTCCCAGACAAATTTTAAAAAATCGACAAAACTCGATGATGACAAGGTCGATGGGAGGCTTGAGTTCTAACGTGAGAGGATAAGTATAAACAAAAGAATACCCAGCCTTGTAAGAGGTTATTCTTTGATTACTATTGGGAACGACAACAGGAAAATCAGGCTTCCAATAACAGTCCCTGCGTACAAGAGATACTAAACCCTCAGTTATCTGGGTAGGGTACATGTCAACACCGTTATGAGAAGACATCAAAGAAAGTTGTTCCTTCAAGGCCTGACTATCCCTATCAAAAGAAAACTTCGCAAGTACTATTTCATCGACCCTCGGCTCACGCAGAGGTTCATTGTATTCTCTACCTTTTGATGAAGATCTAGAAGTGTATTGGTAAAAAAATATAGCCTAAAACGTGTACAAATTGTGGATGACTCAGCCAGCCAGGTGGACCAAATAAAACATCACACGTGGACACGGGATAAAAAGGTACGGTCAATATAAGGAGTTAGCCGCGGAAAAATCATCAAAGAAGAAGAGACGCGGTCACAACGAATCCGGACGCAATAATGGGCCAATTCGAAGATCAGCAATCAATGTCTTGTACATTATGTAACTCCCAAAATAACAGTTACTATTTACCATCGTAACGCCTCATTAATGTAATAATTAATCATTAAATAGGCAATCATGACAAAAATCCAAACGTTGTACTAGGAGAATATCCCTATAAAAGGGATAAAAATGTAACAAACAAGGACATATGATTTCTCGGATACTAAGCTATTTTTATTCTTTGCATATTGATCTTGAAATTATTGCTAATTTATTCTTTATTTTATTAATTCGATTATCAGTAACCCGAGTTTATCCTAAATTAAGCTTTAGTCAAAGGATCTTATTTTTTGGTTAAACAAGAAGCCCTAACCCTTGGGGAAGATAAAGAAATGGCAGACCTAGAAGAAGTTGGGGGTGTAACGTGAGAAAAAGAGGAACCCCTGGAGGGAGTGAACCTAAACTCCTAATCCTACCACCCCTCCTACTCCGTGTCGGAGCAGAAGAAGGAGTCAGATCATCTACGTTAATGACTCTCTTAGATTGGTTTGAAGAAGACATATTTACAAAGACAAGAAATTTTGCAAATGAAGAATGAAGGTTAGAAGTTTTTCATGAAAGTAAAGAAAGGAAAATGGGTATTTATGCTCAAAGACAACCGTCAAAAAATCGAAAAATAGTGATGTGAAAGTCATAATTGAAGTTGTCACTTCGTGACTGATGCAGCTGCAAAAAGCCCTAAAAGGCGTTGAACGATTGCAGAACCAATCTGGGAATGACACGTGGCACATGCATTAAATGGAAGTGACAAGCGACGCCTATATTCAGAGATGGATGTAATGTTACGAGCGAAGGCGGCGGCAAAATATTCCCGCCATAAATGAGAATCCACTTACCAAATATTAATCGATAAATAAATGATAAGTGGGGGGACTATCTGTATTGGTAAAAAAAGAGCTTCACACGTATAACAATTGTGATAACTCAGAAATATATGTGGAACAATGAAAACCTGACAACTGGACGGGACTCTATGAAGAGGTATGAGGCAAAGAGGCACGGAATAGCAAACCCACAGGGTAATTAGCTACAGAAATATCAGCCTGATTAAGAAGAAGAAGAGACACGGTCAGAATGAATCCAGACAGAATAAAGGGCAGATTCGGAGATCTTCAATTAATGAGCCAAACGTTACATGACCTTCACGCAACAGTTACGGTTCATCATTACAACGTTACATTAATGCCATTATTAATCATTAATGCTCAATCACTGAAAATGGTAGACGTTATATTAAGAAATTGCCTAAATAAGGGAGTAAAATATAACTTGTAAGGACACATTCGAACAACTATTGCAATATACTTACTTTTCGCGCATCTTATTTCTTTCCATTTACGAATTTACTTACAATTATTAGTTTGTTCTTTGGTTATCAGAAACTCGTGTTCTTCTTAAAATAGTTTTGGGCAAAGAATATAATTATTTGGTTAAACAAGAATTTCTTTGGGATGGGCTTAGGAGCCTCACTTGGGGGGAAAGGCTTCTGCACGAACTTTTTCGAATCCAAACCCTTCAAAATCGATGGCGCCCCCGAAATTTGATCAACTCGGGAGTTATACGTTTCTACCTTTTTGTCATTTTCCTTCAATCTTCTTCTTCCCCGATTTAATTCGCTTTGTGAGATATTCGCGAATTTTTATAATGGCGGGGTCAGTCCTCGATTCATTCACGTTTGACCTCTCTTGTACTGGTTCGGCCCTGTGAACAACTTCCAATGAGGGCTCGGGTTCAGCCTTACTCGGTGCACGGTTCTGATTTTGGAGCTGCACTATAACAGTTTGTTGAGCCTGCAACATTTCAAATATTAACTTAAGGCTGACTCCGCCGCCTTCGCATCCCTATGTATCTTGAACGGATGGTCGAATGTCTCTGTGAATGCTATTTTTGGGGTCGACGCCCAGATTTGCATTTAGGGAGACATGGGAACAGACGTCGATGGGGTCTGCAACCAGTACTCCCTCGAGGCAATCCTAAGGTACTTCGATCCCTGGGCAGCTATATTGTCGTTTTCCCCATGAAAACCAAGGCCATTGTCGGCGTCCGTGGGTACTGTTTGATAGTGCGACATGCTGATCCTGAAATCAAAAACACTTACGAGAACAAGCGTAAAGCAGTGTGTGTTATAGAAATTAGTACCAGGCAATCGCTCTTATCCTTAGCCCCACGGTTGGCGCCAAATTGTTTACGCTTAAATCAGATAACAATTAAACTTTGATGTGATTTTAGGGATATGTGATTTCACCTAGCACAAATTGATAAATATGATAATTTATGCTAGAAATTGACTGTAAATAAAGCAAACCAGTATTGAATGCAACTTGTCCCTCGAGCTAGATCGCTCTCGAACCGGTAGAGTGTTTAATTAAGAATATGAACTGAATTGAAGAACAAGAGAGCTTAAGAGAGTAAAATGTATATTATTGCTTTGATTTGCGAGAGCTACCTGATTACAAATGATTAGAACCCCCATTTATATAGTAGAGGAATTCTACTTATCGTACAATTCTAATTATATAAGGAAATCCCATGAATGGCTAAATAACCGTTCTTGATTTGATCCGTGCCGAGATTTCTGTCACGACCTTGCCCTGTCATGGATATCTCGGCTTTCCATAATAGGCTTTCTTCGGTCTCGCTCGATGTGTATTCTGGCCTCGATCATGGGTGGTCTCGATCTCGATTGGTAATTCGAATCCTGAGCTTGGTACCGTACCTTCATGTCTCGGTCTGATATAACACGGAACCGATCCTCGATCTCCCTTCCTAATCTCGATTAATCAAACAAAATCGGGTGAGCCCGGTTTTTACCGTGTACACCTATCCAAATACATTTAATTCACCTAGAAAATGATACATGAGATATTGTAAGTAAATAAACAAGCAATCAAACGGGACTAGAATTCGTTTTCTCATTCTGTTGTAGGGGTAAGGTTTGCGTACACTATACTCTTTCCAGACTTCACTAGTGAGATTTTACTAACTATGTTATTGTTGTTATAATCTGTTGTTGGCTCTAAAATGCTCCTAAAGAAAAACTTCAATCATTTTTGTTTCATTTAAAAGGAAGGAAAAATAAGAAAGAAGGGTACTATCGATACCTAAATTACAATCTAATTTAGATTATCTAAATTGACGACTGACAGATGGAGTCCTTCGGTCTTGCTGTTGGAAAATATGAGGAAGGAACCATTCAATCAATCATTTTTGTTAAGATGACCGGAGAAAAGTAGTACTCCAATATTTTGTCCGTCCAAAAAGAATAATATTGTTCAAATTCCAAGAGTCAAATGATTTACCATTTGATTGCAATAACGAAAACAACGACAAATCTAGTTAATTTCATACGTGAAGTCTGAGAGGATAGTATGTAGATTGATCTTACCTCTTACATTATAAAGGCAGAGAAACTATTTTTCGATAATTTTCGGGCTCAACGAACAGTAAAAATAAGGCAACAAGCAATAACAACAGTAATGTAATAAGGTAATGAGATTTACTCTTTGATTGCGACCTTTTCATATACCTTTCAAATATTTTAAATCGTTAATTATTGTAATTTAAAGTACTTTTTGTATAGTTATCAAATATATAAATTTTATTTAAAAAATTTAAAGATTTTATGTTCGAATACGCGATCAAAATTAAGAAAATTCACTCTTGGAATTTGACTGTATCATTCTATTATGGAGGGTGTTCTGCTTTCATACTTAAGTATTTATGAGACTTATTCTAACATATACCGTAATTTAATTATAGACTTATTCTAGCTAATTGAGTATTGACTCATTCTTTTCTTAGAAACGACTCCATGCTGACATGGGCAAGTTGAGAGGTTAGATTCTGGATTTTTGAATCTAAACTTAATTATTATTATGCTTGAGATCGTTGTAAGAATTCATAAATTACTGTTCTAAATCCATTGCTGACCGATGAACTGAGACATTATAGTGAGAAGACTTGAAGTGGACCAATTGATGTTAAGTCCAAAGACTTCACAAGTCAAGACCCATAAAATGGGTTAAAATAAGTAAGAATTTTCTAACATAAAATGGTCCACACGTTTCTACATTCCTTATAAAAGCTTATTAATTAAACATCACATATTGTAGAGAATTCCCTTTTCTTCAACTTGAGATTTTCTTCCTATTTGCCCTATAGCTTTTGAAGCCATGAATAAATTCTCTTTTTTCTTCATAGTCTTTTTTCTCTTAATTTTCTGTTTATCATCAACAACTTCCTCTCGCAGATTACCAGGTTTTATGATCCCTTCACTTTAATATTATTGTTATTGTTATTATTATTTGATGTGAATAATTTTCAGTTATTTGAAATATACCAAGTAGGGATTTCGAATTATGCGAGAAATACAACCATGAAAACATTTCTATTTCAAAATAATACGGTGACTTTTGGACTAGAAAACAGTTTTTTATTTTTTATTTTTTAATCTATTCTTGTTTTGTTTAATATTCATGAGTATTTGGATTTGGAATGTAATTATGAGAAAATTTTGTTTTGTGTTTTGATGTTCATAGTTCTTTCCGAAAATAAAACAAAAATTATGTCTTTAATAAAAGAAAAAGGAAAATACATTAGTGGTACTCTATACTTGTCCCAAAAAATCAGTTTCAGACTCAATCTTTATCGGCGTTCTAATGCCGTCATATTCTTATCCATAGTGAAATTAATACCTCCTTCAAAGATGAGGTGTAAGAGAAAGTGGGTGCACGTCACTCAAAGCGCATTGGAAAATGGAAAATATTAAAATCTGCTTAAATTATACAAATGTCACTTCTTTATTACTTCCTCCTATCGAAAATAAGTGACCTTTTTATGTGTTTTCATACGGATTAAGAAATTTATATTTTTTGTATTAATTAGTAATGAAATTGATCATATTAACTTTTACTATTTCACATATATACTCCTAACACATACTCCAATACTATTTACTCCAAGGGTAATTTAGGAAAAAAATAATTAGTTTATTCTTAAAATCTGAAAAAAAATCACTTATTTTGGTCTACAAGAAAAAAACCATAAAATCACTTATTTTGGACCGGAGGAAGTATTGTTTAGAAATAAATTCATTAAATCTTTTCAATTTCTCTTCAATTTATTATTGTTTACTAAAAAGATAAAATATTGGGTGCTTGTAGATCTAGAAGCTAAAATGATTTCTCTTATCACCGAATAGCTAAAAATTCTATTTGTAACAAAGGTTTTTAAAGAGACCAAAATTTATAGCTCCATTGCAGGCAACATAATTTACCATGGAAATTCTGGCAATATATGAGCAAAGAGACCATCGCCCATACAAACATTAACATTATTTGATTTCAAATTTAGAGCAATGTCTATTATACCCTCTTTAAATTCGACCAATTCATGCAATTCTAACTTAAAGATTGAGTGTGAAACTAACTTATCGAGACAAGTACATGCAAGTTATGTACTTTCCTAAAGAAAATAAAGGACTAAACAAACAAACCTGGTTGGCCCACATAACTACTATCTAAAAACAATTTGTTCTTATTTGAATTGAATTTAAATCCTAAAGAAGTATATTTACAAAAATCTGACAAATATTAGATGATTATAAATATAATTTTTTGTGTCGAAAAATTTAATATTGTCATTATATGTAAGTTAGATTCATTTATATAATAGATAATGGTTCTGGCGGCAGTAGAATTGAAACGCGTCCCTCTCGGTCTGGTCCAGCTTCAAGTGCAACTGAACAATCACCTCCAGGTAAAATTACGGTCGATATTTTTGTATTAGTATTCTCTCTTTGGAAAAGTTATTATGAGGTTTTTATTTCTTAAGGAACGTGTAAAAGAAAAACCCCGGTAAATTATATGAGACAGATTGAGTAATATTTTATGTTTTTTTGGTAGCTAAACGTGCAGCTCAACGAGGTTTGACCTATCGTGCATTACAAAAACCATCAATATGCAACAACAAAATTTATGGCCATTGCATAGGCAGAACGATAGTATCCCAGAGACGATCATGCAATTCTGGTGAAGGATGTAAGCACGACCCTCCATAAAATAAAATCATAGTAGCAGAGCAAGTGTCCTATCTGATAATAACAACAACTACGTCTCAGTTCAGTACGTGACATGTTAGGATTGGTCATGCCAATGTACTTTACATGAATAAAATTGGAAGCTCGGATTTGGTATGAATTGTACTAAAAGATTTAGGGTTTATTATCACTGTTAGTAGAAAATTTAGTGTTTATTAGTCATATTCATTCTAATGAGTTGAGGTGTTAAAACACTTCTAAGTTCATATACCAGGACTGCAAACTGGTGCAAGTTTAAGTGATTGCAAGGTCATTTTGCCTTGTTAGTATTTTAATTTCTTCTAGAATTCTTGAGTGCTATGATCAGTAAACTATAAATAAAACTTTATTTTTCCAAGCAAAGAAAAGAGTTTCGAAGATTTAAACTGAATATTTAGATTTTTGTAACTGATTAAACCAAATTTTCATGAAAATCTGTTCAAAAGGATACAGCATCAAACATCTTAGTCCTTTTTTTGAATGGCGTTCTATTACATTTCACAACATTCTTTCATATCTAACACATCTGAAATGAAAACACAACTTTAAAAGTAAGAGTACTGAGTTATTTCATTAATAGGACAAGCCAGTGATTTTATAACTACAATAGTTACTACATCACTCATAAATTGAAAGAGCAAACTCTTCCAAGTTATCATTCTTTTTGGTTTATCACTCGTTATCTAGTATTGACATTGATGTTCGACTAAATACGCTCACACTAGAGATAAAGCGCTCTTAACAAAGGCGACACAATACACTGTTATCATACTTTAACTATAGTAGTCTTATCCTTACTTCTTTGCCACCGACTTGTTGGCTGCTGTCTACTAAAACTGCCAAAATATCATATTAAGAAATGTAGTTCAAAATAACAATATAAAACAAGAAGATAAGTAGAATAAGAGAATAAGAGATAACTTTCTTATTTCATCAAGTGTTCAAGTGTATTATCCCATATCACATTTCATGTCTCTATTTATACTGTTACATTGAAGGTTACAAAAGGATTATTTTAAACATGACATTGACCTTTGAGATCATGGGGAGAGGTTATGGAGGTGTGAGAGTTACTGTCACGATCCCAAAATACCCAGTCGTGATGGCGTCTATCGTGAAATCAGGCCAGCCACACATTTCATTTGATTCAAGACTTCTTTCAAAAATTTCTCTAAATTTACAGCAAAAGTCTCATTTATAAAATCATTTAAATGTGTAACACCAATAAAACATAAATAAAAAAACCAAATCCCAGAACTAGTGTCATCGATCCATGAGCTACTATATCTATAATGTCAAAATACAGAAGCGACATAATACTCTCTGAAATAAATAAATAAATACGACAGGAAGATAGAGAGGGAGAAAACGAGGTTGCTATCGCCAGCTGCTATCTCGAAGACTCCTAAAGAAACTGTGAAAGCAAATCAGCGACCGCTACCGGGTCCGGATGTACCTAAATCTACACACAAGGTGCAGGGCGTGACGTGAATACACCAACTCAGAAGTAACGGACTCAAACTATGGGCTGAGAGGTAGTGACGAACTAAACCTCAGTGGATATATCAAGAATCAATGTACAAAAATTTAGGCATGTTCACAGTTATCTAACAGATAACAAAACAGGATAAGTTCAGGTACGAACAATAAACCATGTATAACTTAGTATACTCTACATGCCAATGTATCAGCTGTATGAAAATGCTCATAGTGCTCCCACTCTCACATGCAAGTCTACTCAGTACTGTATAAGGCTTGCGGGCCCTAGGAAGATCCATCCCGGAATATATACACATGTGACAGTAGTCACTCAGTACTGAGGAAGGCGAGAAGATCCATCTCCAGATAATGATACACCTCACAACCACTCGGTACAATATATGGCTAAACGGCCCAGGGAAGATCCATCCCAACGTACGTATAGACATCACTGACATCACTCGCTCAGTATCGAGAAAAAGGCCAATCCATCCTCTTGGAGAAGATCCATCTCCAAGTATAAACACTTCAGACAAGATTCATGTCCAGGGAAGATCCATCCCTCTGATATAAACAATTCGGACATGATCCATGTCAAGGGAAGATCCATCCCTCAAATATCACTGCGCTCACTGGGGGTGTAAAGGCTTCGGAGGGGCTCCTCTTAGCCCAAGCGCTATAACAAGACAACGAATGCATAATCAATATCTCGCTGCGGTGTACAACCCGATCTCATACCGTCACTCAATATCAGGCTCTCGGCCTCACTCAGTCACCACTCTCCAATATCACACACACGGCTCAAAATGTCATGATGCTAGCCCGAACAATGATATGATGTGTCAAATAATGATTAGCGAGACTAAGACATGATATGATATGCTACGACATGACTGAGTATATACATCAATAAAATACATGAGAAGATAGCAATAAATTACCACTTGGGTATCAACAATATCGGCGTGAAGCCTTAACATACTATCTAGCATGAGTTCTAGCATGTTTACATATAAACGACCGCTCGGGTCTCAAAAGTATCGGGGTGGAGCCTTAATATATAATTTATCATGATTTCTAACATGTTCGCATTAATCACATTGATAGAAGCACATATATCATCAAGGAATAATCACTAAATGGTGCTATGGAATGAACCAGGTCACACGTCACACGGTGCACGCCCGCACGCCCATCACGTGGCATGTGCGTCACCTACTCTAATCACATACAAAGTAGTTCGGGGTTTCGAACCCTCAGAACCAAGTTTTGAAGCGTTACTTACCTCAAACCGGCTAATATCCTAGCCCACAATGCCTTTTTCTTCTAGACTCGGCCTCCGATTTCTCCAAATCTAACCAAAAATCAAATTTATAGCATCAATATGTGCTAAGGAACAAATCCCACTCGAACATTATCAAATTTAACCAAAAATCCCGAAATTGGTCAAACCCGACCCCCGACATACGTCCCGGAACTCGATAAAAATTACAAAACTGGAACCCTTACACTCTCACAAGTTCATACATACCAAATACACCAAAATACGACACTAAATGGTCCCTCAAATCCTCAATTCAAACTCTAGAACTTCAAGCCCTAATCCCCAAATTTTAGTCACTAATTTCCATAAATTTCACCTCTAATCAGTCAAATAACACCATAGAAATGAGTTTTAGGTCCAAAAATCTTACCTCCACGAAGTTCCCTTGAATTCCCTCTTCAAATCGCTCATACAAGCTCCAACCTGTATGAAATTCTTGATGAAATAAGCCAAAATTCGTGAAGCCTACTATTTATACTTTCTGACCAGCAAAACCGTACCTGCGGGCCTTCCATCGCACCTGCGGTCCTTACTTAAAAGTCCATTTTCCGCTTCTACGCTCAACCAACAGCACGTGCGTGCTCGCAGTTGCGGTAACCTTCCGCATCTGCGATGAAGCCTCAGCCAGACTAACTCCGCACCTGCGATGACCAAACCGCACATGCGGTCACCCTTCCGCATCTTCGGGACACTAGATTACACTAGCAGCCTTTAAATGCCAAAAACCAATCCGTCAACCATCTGAACTCATCCCTCGGCCCTTGGGACCTCAACCAATGGTACCCACAAGTCATAAATGATCACCCGAACTTAGTCGAACCGTTGGAACACCCAAAATAACATCGAAACACCAAATCAACCCATGATTCAAGCCTAAGGATCTTCAAACTTCCGAAATTCACCAACGATGCCGATGTATTGGTAAACATGAGCTTCACACGTGTAACAATTCTGATGACTCAACGATCTATATGGATCAATAAAATCATGACAACCGGACGGAACTTTATGAAGAGGTACGGGAAAAAGAGGAACGAAAAAGCATACCCACGGGGTAATCAGATACGGGAGTCTCAAACTAATCGAGAAGATGAAGAGACACGGTCAGAATGTATTAAGGCGGAATAAAGGGCAGATTCGGAGGTCTTCAATCAATGGGCCAATATGTTACAGAATATTCACGCAACAGTTACGCTTAATCGTTGTAACATTACATTAATGCAATTATTAGTCATTAATGCTCAAATCACTAAAAAGAGTAGACGTTATATTAAGAAATTCCCTATAAACGGGAGTAAAATATAACTTGTAAGGACACACTGAGACCGCTATTGCAATATACTTACTTTTTACGCATTCTATTGATTCCTGTTTGCAAATTCATTTACAATCATTAGTATATTTTTTGGTTATTAGAAACCCGTGTTCTTCTTAAAATAGCTTTGGCAAAGAATCTAATTCTTTGGTTAAACACATTGGTTCTGTTATCGGGAATTTGATAATCTCTGTTTCTTCTCAAACAACATTCTGTGAATTATGTCGAACGCCAACAACAACAACCAACAAAGGATTGGAACTCCAGTTCCATCACCTGCAGGAACTCCACGAGGCTAAAGGGAAAATTCCCCAGATAGATCTACAGCTCAAAACAATCGTAATGAGAATGAACAAACACGAGAACAGGATCAGATGAAGCAAATGGTTGGTGAGTATGTGACTCAAGCCTTACAAGCTTTCATGAGGGGTCTACCGGCTGCATCACCTACACCTCCTCCTAACGACACTCTAACTGTGGAAAACCCACAGTCCGGGTTAGCAAACTCATGAAATGGAGGCACTCCAAATGAGTCCCACGAAGCAAGACCAGGTATGTCTAATAATCCAGAATTACAATCTTTATTAGTAACCCTGCAGAAACAAGTGAAGGAACAAAACGATCAAATCGAGAAAATTCCTGGAGTACCACCTACTATAAAGGGCATTGATGTTGATAGATATTCTCAATAACCTTGCCTATTCCCAAGAAATTCAAAATGCCTGATATTCCCAAGTACGACGGGACAACAGATCCACGCGATCATGTAACTGCTTTACCACTGGAGTAAAAGGCAACGACCTGACTAAACCAGAAATCGAGTCAGTATTGGTCAAGATGTTCGGAGAGACACTCACCAAAGGAGCACTAACATGCCATGGCATTTGCAAGCAATTTAAATGAAAAAAGTTCAGAAGCCACGAGGAGACTCAAGGAAAGCTTGAGAGAATTCCCAGCCACAACGTGGAATGATGTTTATAACAGGTACAACACTAAGCTACAATAGAGGAGGTGTCACGACCCCAAATCCTAACAGGTCGGATGGCGCCTATCGTGGAACTAGGCTAGCCTACCATCACATTACTACACATTTGTTTTAATATAATATCTCAAAAATCAATAATAATCAGCAAAATAAGCAATTAACATTTTTCTCTAAGTCTTTAAGCAATTATAATATAATCTACTGTCTAAACAAAACCCCCAAGACTGGAGTCAACTGATCATGAGCATCTAAGAAATAAACTAACTCTGCTAATGTCATAATAATGTCTATGAATCAAATACTAAGAACTATATGAAGAAGGGGAGTGGAGAAGCTACGGATGCTGGACAGCTACATCGAAATCCCAAACGCTGATGACATCGAACTTGGACGACTACTGCTCCGAACCAGTACCTGGATCTGCACACAAAGGTGTAGATAGTAATGATTAGTACGCCAACTCAGTAGTAATGAAAATAAATCACAATTTGAAGTATATGAAACACACAGCACAAAACACCAATCCACAAAACAGTAAAACATTAAGTCTCAATACCGTATACATAAGTTCGAAAACCATTTTCCACAAAATCCTTTTAAACAAGTATAATTTTTCCAATATTTCTCAATAAAATATCAGTTTGAAAAATGAAGTGAATCATAGTAAAAAATGCAGTAAAATATCATCATAAAACTGCCCCTCGGGCCATAATCATCACTCGTAACAATTTCCCTCAACACCTCACCATCACTCAGTATCAGCTCCGCGAGCAACCTCACTTTCACTCATGCCTCCCAATCACTCATCACTTGGCACTCGCACTCAGTAGGTACCTGCGCTCACTGGGGGTGTGTCAGACTCCGGAGGGGCTCCTACAACCCAAGCGCTATAAACAAGCCTCATCATGGCATAAATCACTCTCAAACACTCGACCTCTCTCATATCATAACATACTTACAACATTGGCCCTCGGCCTCACTCAGTCAGACACTCTTAGCATGCCATTTAGGGCATGAATAAAATGGGGTTCTCGACCCAAAATAGTATTTCATTTCAACAAATAGTAATATCATCAAATAGGAGTGTCAACAATTTCGTAAGAAAGACTGAGTATAAAATCACAGTTTCAAAGTAATGAGAATATCAGTAAATATCTCCCAAGGGGTTAAAACATATCGGCACTAGGCCCCAAACATGACTTACAACCCAAATATATAAAAACATAGTAATATTGTAACTCATATGCTTTAAAAGCAGTTTCGCAACTCAATAGTTTCCTAAAAAGGAACATTTTTCCAAATTTCCAATTCGTACACGCCCCACACTCGTCATCCAGTGTGTGCATCACTCCGAATCCGTGAAAGGATGTAAAGTCCGGGGTTTCATACCCTCAGGACAGGATTTAAAGACATTACATACCTCAAACTAGCCCGAAAAGCTACTCTGCAACCTTCTTGCCTCTCGAATCAACTTCGGAGTGCTCCAACTCTATCAAGTTCAGATTTTTATCATCAAATTATGCTAAAGGAATGAATTCTAATTGAAAAATATCAAATTTAAGCACAAAACCCGAAATTAGTCAAACCCCGACCCCCGGGCCCGCATCTCGGAACTCGACAAATTTTATACCAAAATATTCTTCATCATTTCACGAGTCCGTACATATAAAGAACTCAATAATCGGAGTTTGTTTGACCCCTCTAATCATCCCTAAAAGGTCTCATAATCTCAAGCCCTAACTCCACCTTTTTCTATTGATTTTCATGAATTAAACACTGATATTTTGATCCTTAATCACATAGAATCGAGTTTTAGGGTCCAAAATTCTTACCTCAATGAAGAACAATGATTTAATCTCTTAAACATCGCCTCAAAAGCTTCTTCCCGTTCAAAAATGGTGGGAAAGTGGGTTATGGTCGCGGAGGGACTTAATTTAATTGCCTAGGTTTTTAAATCATGCTCAGTGCGTTCACGGTCCCACAGGCGCATTCGCACAACAATGAATCTCTCCCTCACGTGATCGCAGACGCTCCTACGCGTTCGCACAGTGTAACCAGCCAACCACTCGCCATGCGCCCAAAACCCCTATGCGATCGCACCCAGCCATAAGAGACTGCACTGGTTCCCTCCTTCCTCTCTCTGCGATCGCGGCCTTGTACCTGCGGTCGCATAGAGTAACGTTTTGGGCCTCACCAACTAACCTATGCGATCGCATACAATACCCTGCGATCACATAGAAAAATTTCACACCTGCAACACTCCAGCAAAACAACTATTGTTCTAAGTCAAAAAGTGCCCGTTAACCACCCGAAATCAATCCCGAGCCTCTCCGGACCCCAACCAAATTTACCAAAACATCATAAATGATCATTCAAACTTATTTGCACTCTCATAACACCAAAAATAACATTAAAACACCAAAATCACGTCGGATTCAAGCCTAAGAACTTTGAAATTTCTAAATTCCACCAACGATGCCGAAACTACCCAAAACAACTCCGATCGACCTGAAATTTTGCAGACGTATCCAAAATGACATTACGAACCTATTCCAATAGTCAGAATTCAATTCCAACCCCAATAGCCTATTTTCCACTGCCGATCAAAAATCACCAAAAACTAACTTTCGGCTATTCAAGCCTAATTCTACACCGGACATCACAAAATATTCCGAACACACTCCTAAGTTCCAAATATCCTAACGAAGCTATCCGATCCATAAAATCCACATTCCGAGGTTGTTTACCAATAAGTCAACTCTCAGTTGACTTTTCCAATTATAAGGCTATTTTTAAAGACGAAGTGGCTAAATTCTCACTACAACCATTCCGATTCCAAGCCTACCAACTCTAACACATCATAAAAAATATAACCAACCTATGACAAGGCAATAACAGTAAATAAAATGCAGATTCTACGTAACGATCGATCGGGTCATTATAGGAGGACACCATTGCTCAGTCAAAAGCTGAAGATCGAACCAATTCTAGACGCTCCGAACCAGAAAGGAGAGCAGGTAAGAGCAAGTACGACCCTTATATGGGACCTTCGTGATGAGAAAATTGTCCCAGATTTGAAAATGCCCGATCGGAATATAGACCATCAAACAGAGATGCGAGATCATCCTCATCAAGATCCAGAAAGGATCGAGATGAACGAAATAAAGGTAATACAAGAATTGGAGACTACAATTTCAATGTAAGTACTTCTGAATTAATTATAGTACTAAGGAATATGGGCGATAAGGTTCGATGGTCAAAAGAAATGAGGTCGAACCCAAATAGAAGGAATCCAGACTTCTGGTGTGAGTTCCATAATGATCATGGACACAGAACGTCAGATTGCAGATTATTGCAAGGTGAGGTAGAACAATTATTAAAACAGGGTTATCTAACAAAACTGTTTAGTGAAAAAGGTAAACAGGCATACATGAAGAACATGCAGGAGCCCCTAAAACCTCCATCTCCAAAGCGAACAGTGAACGTGATACATGGAGGAGAGGAGGTAAACAGAGTAATCTGCAAAAGAACAACAAAATTCACAATCACCCACGGGAAGCGGACTCGTGAGGATGTGGAAGCAGACAATATCATTCGACAATGCAGATATCAACGGATTAATGCTTCCTCACAACGACGCACTTGTAATATCCTTACTTATACATGACAGTAACATAAAAAGAATGTTGATTGATCCAGGTAGCTCAGTCAACATCATTTTGTCGAGAGTTGTGGAAGAAATGCTAATGGAGGATCAATTAATCCGAAAAGAACGAGCCTTATCTTGGTTTGACAACTCTACGGTCATAACAAAAGGGGAAATTGAGCTTAGCACCTATGCAGAATGAGTGATCAAAAACACTAGGTTCCAAGTCATCGATACTGATATGGCCTACAATGTCATCATGGGGAGACCATGGATCCATGATATGAAAGCAATACTATCTACCTTGCATCAGGTAATTAAATTCCTTTCCAAATGAGGAATTCAATAGATTCGTGGCGATCATCAAACCTTAAGGAATATAAATTCCTTAGCTTACTCTAACAAAAAAGAAGGAGTGAAAGAATCAAAAGACGAGGAAATCGCCCGAACATGTACGGAAAAAACTGTTATTCAAAAAGGTATGGAGGAAGATAGCCACGAGAAGGTGAACCAGGTCGCCACAAAAGAAGTATCAAAACATACAAACATGGATTCCAGACCTGATGTCATTCAAGAACCCGAAGAGGACGAACATATCAAAACAACTACGGAGGATCTTGAAGATGTTACATTATTCAATCAGAAGCCTCAACAAAAAGTTCACATAGGCACGAGGTTAAGCCCCAGCAAAAGAGGTGAGTTAATTGAATATCTAAAGGCTAACGCAGATTGCTTTGCTTAGTCCCATTCAGACATGACAAGAATTCCTCCAGAAGTGATGACTCATAAACTAAATGAAGATCCATCATTCGTGCCTGTCAAGCAAAAGAAAAGAAAGCAAGGGCCATTCAAGAACCAAGTGATCGACAAAGAGGGGGACTTATTGTTCCAAAGTCATGCCTTTTGGCCTGAAAAATGCTGGAGCCACGTTTCAGAGGCCAGTGACCAAGATGTTCCAAGACCATCTGGGGAAAACAATGGAGGTATACATTGACGACATGCTGGTGAAATCAACACAAGCGGAAGATCATTTCCAGCATTTTTCAACCACCTTCGAAATCCTGTGCAGGTATAATATGAAACTAAATCTAGAAAAATGCGCATTTGCTGTTGAATCAGGTAAGGTTTTGGGTTTCCTTGTGTCAAATAGGGGTATAGAAGTAAACCCCGCTCAGATTAAAGCTATTGATGAAATACCCAATGTACTTACAAGCAAAAACGAAGTTCAAAGACTAACAAGAAAAATTACAGCCTTATGAAGGTTTATTTCCAGGTCTTCGGAGAAGAGTTTTAAATTCCAGTTTTAAAAAAGCAGAATCAGTTCGAATGGACTGACGAATGTCAACAAGCTCTCAAATATCTAAAGGCTTATCTATCAAAACCCCCGTTGCTGTCTAAGCCAAAAGAGGGGGAGAGGCTGTACGTCTATCTTGCCGTTGCAGAAATTGCCGTAAGTGCAGTACTGGTAAGGGAAGACAAAGGTAAACAATCTCCAATTTATATGTAAGAAAATCTTTATTAGATACTGAAACTAGATATCCTCATCTAGAAAAATTAGCCTTAGCTCTAATCATGGCAGCTAGAAAGTTAAGACCATATTTTTAATGCCATCCAATCACTGTTGTGACCTCGTACCCATTGAGAAATATTTTGCATAAACAAGAGTTATCAGGGAGATTAGCTAAGTGCGCAATAGAATTAAGCGAGCATGATATAATATATCAGCTTAGGACTGCTTAAAGTCTCAAATTTTAGCTGATTTCATTGCTGATTTTAATACTAGCATAATCCCTAAAGTAGAAAGAGAGTTACAATTCTTTAACGGGGCTAATCCAGGAATATGGACCCTATTTACTTACGGCTCTTCTAACATAAAATGAGATGGCTTGGGAATGTTTTTAATATCACCTACGGGTGTAAAGATACGACAAGATGTTAAATGTAATCCCATAACTAATAATGAAGCAGAGTACGAAGCTGTCAAAGCAGGGCTTGAACTGGCACGAGAACTCTCAATTGAGAAGATTGTGATCAAAAGTGATTCTCAACTACAGGTGAACCAGATGCAGGGGACTTACACCGCTAGAGAGGCCCAGATGCAACAATATCTGGAAAAAGCACGAGACCTAGTAAGACAATTCCAATCATGGAAGGTAATGCAAATACCCAGGGAGGAAAATGCAGAAGCGGATGCATTGGCTAACCTCGCAGCAGTTGCAGAAGTGACGAATAAAGACAATGCAATTGTCATACACCTATTTCACTCAGCAATAGACCAGGACAAAAATGAGGTAACATTTAACAATTTGACCTGGGATTGGAGAAACAAAATCTTAAATTTTTTGCAGAATGGTACTGTACCCGAAGATAAAAAAGCATCTCAAGCACTTCACCGAAAAGCTGCACGGTACTACCTCATTCATGATACTTTGTATCGCAAAATGTTTGGAGGTCCATTAGCAAAATGCCTCGGACCCAATCAAACGGAGTTCGTAATGAAGGAAGTACACGAGGAACATCGTGGAAACCACACATGAGCAAGATCCTTAGTCAAAACATTAATCAGAGCAGGGTATTATTAGCCCAAAATGGATGAAGAGGCTGAGAATTTCGTATTTAAATGCGACAAGTGCCAACGATATGCTAACAACATGCATCGGCCAACAGAGTTACTTCACCCAGTGATACCACCGTGGCCATTCATGAAATGGGGCATGGACATAGTAGGACCCCTTCCCCCAACTAAAGGAAAGGTATGGTGCTTACTCGTATTAACTGATTATTTCAAAAAGTGGGTGGAGACAGATGCTTTTAAACAAGTACAGGAAAAAGAAGTGAAAATCTTCATATGACGAAAAATAATATGCCGCTTTTGAATACCGAAGGAGATCGTATGTGACAATGGCCCGCAATTCATAGGCTCACAAATCACAAAATTCTTCGAAAGTTGGCGCAAATGAATCATTTCATCACCATATCACCCCGTGGATAATAGGCAAGCCGAGTCAACAAACAAAGTCATCGTCAATAACCTCAAGAAACAGTTGGAAAAAGCTAAGGGAAACTGGCCCGATGAACTACCGGCAGTATTATGGGATTATAGAACTACTGCGAAAATAGCTACGGGAGAGACTCCATTTGCGCTTGTTTACGGTGCAAAAGCTTTAATACCGGTGGAAATCGTCGAACCAAGCACAAGGTTCACAACAGCAACAGAAGAAACAAATAACGACGAGTTGAGGATCAATCTATATTGCTCGAGCAAAGAAGAGAAGATGCACAATACGTATGACATCCCAAATACAAATTATAGACCGGTATTACAACAGAAAAGCTCACCTCAGATACTTCAAAATTGGGGACTTTGTTCTCAATAAAGTCTTCCAATAAACGAAGGAAGCTGGTGCAAGAAAGCTGAATCCAAATTGGGAAGGACCTTACAAAGTCCATGGCATCGCTGGAAAAGGCGCTTATGAGCTGGAAGCTATGGACGGCAGAATCTTACCCATCAGTTGGAACGTTGTTCATTTGAAGAAGTACTACTTCTAAGTAAAAGGAATACCCCCGGTCAGGTATCGTTACGTTCGATTTTTCTTTTGTACAGTTAAAATTGTACTAACTATTTTAGATGATAGGCAAAAAGCTAACCCATCACCAGATGATGATATTAGACCTGCACATACACGAGGAAGTAACTGAATTCTTGGTCTAGGGTTACAACTTTTTGATGGACGTTTTAAAAGGTTAAGAAGTCATCATGTAAAAACTATATACCTTCGAGTCCTGTATGTTTTTCCTTTTCAGGAAAAGGATCACATGGAAGGAATAGTCAAGTGCTCGAGATTTCATTCTTCAAAGCTCAAACAATTGGGGGACTATACAGTATAGAAGGCAAAGATGAAGCAAAGAAGACCATCAAAAAGTCAAAGCTCGAGCCTGAAGATCCATTTTCCCAACAAGTCAAGTACTATGAGTAAAGTTAAAGAGCCAAAGACTCATAACACAAAGCCTGACTCAAAAACCTTCTAAAAACATATTCGTATATGTAAATGAGTGTTTAGGTTAGAGGCAGGATATTAGTTACGAGTAAAAATGCACATCTTTGTACTTACTAAAAAAACTGTTATAAATGAAAACAGATATGGATGAAAGATCACTATCCTTGTACTCATTCAGAAAACGGTTATAAATGAAAACAGTTACGGATGAAAGATCATTATCCTTGTACTTATTCAGAAAACTGTTGTCAATGAAAACAGTTACGGATGAAAGATCATTATCCTTGTACTTATTCAGAAAACTGTTGTCAATGAAAACAGTTACTGATAAAAAAGCATTACCCTTGTATTTATTTAGAACTGTTATCAATAAAAGCAGTTATGGGTAAATATTCATACCCTTGTATTTAAAAACTATTGTAAACAAAAACAATTATTCACTTGTACTAATTTGAAAAGGCTGTTGAAAAAGGAAAACAGTTACGAGTACAAGTTCATATCAAATCTCTTGAAAAGAAAAACAGTTGCAAAGTGAGTTATAGACGATACACAAACACATGTGAAATGTTATGAAAGTTAAATGCAAAAACTTTCTTCAAAACATTGTTAAAGAAAAACATGTGAAAATTCCTATCTCTATTTTGTATAATTACACCAGTATGAAGTTGAGACGTCTTCTTCATTAAGTGTCGATAAAAAAAAGTCCCTCTTTTGTAAACCGCGCCTATTACGAAAAGGTATGAGCAATCTGAATTTTATAATGCAAAGTCAAAACCCAGAGGTAAACAAAAAACCTCAAAAAGAAAGCATGCAAAAACGTAAGAGTGAAATAAAAACTCGAGGAAAGCTAAAGTCATGCTAGTATTGATATTAATATACTACGAAAAAACAAACTAAGTGTTAACTTAGCCTATGCCGGGTTAATTTTTACATTGATTTCCTCTAAGTTGTCAGTTGGGGACTTACAAAGGATCCAACTTTACCCCGGATGGGACTGGGGGTAACAACCAATTGATACAAATAATAATATAAAAAAAAGAACCAAGTTCTTTAAATTTTTCCAGATGGGGGGATGTCTTCACTGGCAGGAGGAGCATCTTGAGATGGAGAGACACGAGCAGCAGGGACCTCAACCTCTGGTGAAGAAAGATTTTGACTTTGCTGAGACTTCTCAATTGTCTCTTTGGTTTTAGCAATTTCGGCTTCCAAGTAAAACCCTCTTGGTCCATTTCCGTCAATGTGTCAAGACGAGCATTCAGATAAGCCCAACTAACATCGATGACTACTTTGTCTTCAAGAGTTCATAATCTTTCTCCCACTGTTCAACTTCAGCTCTTAACTCATCTCGTTCAGCCACAGCATCATCATGAGAGGTCTGTAAAGGAGCAAGATATCTTTCCAAGAACTGGACCTTCTCCAAAGAGTTACGGAGGTCCTCTTGGGTTTGAGTGAGCGATTGAACAAGTTCACCTGAGTACTCCTCCTTCTGGTCCAACAAGGCCTTCAGGCACCTAATCTCCTTAGAGGCACGGGAAAGCTGCTCTGTTAATAAAGACTCTAAGACACTCTTATCTTTGCCTGCCTGGTTTGAAGACGCCTTCTCAATGGGCAGTTCTGCTGTCATAACCTTAACTCGCTGCTCCAAGGTACACTTTTCCTCCTCCATTGCCTCCATATCAAGCTGTAAACTCTCGTATTGCTCCTTCAAATTGATAGCCTCGGTTTGAAAATCCTTTGCTGCTTGCTCCATTTGAATGACCCTCTTCATTAACTCTGTGCCTACAAGATTAATCTACATAAAATGCTAAATTAGATACGGTAAGAGCATATATAAGTACGTATGAAAAGTAAGATTTACCTTTAAAGACGAGTGCACAATATCGTTCATCCAAGTCAGGGTACTGTGGCTTTCCATCATAGACTTTTCAGTCGGGCCTATCAATGGATTTAACAATACTTCAGCCTGACCCGACTTCTTCAAAAGCCTACTTGCCGTTGGGATTTCTACTATAACTTGCCTCATCTCCACCCTGCTGGAAGACCCTACTTCTACAACAGAAGGTACGGAAGCGGGGGCGGATAAAGGAGCCACGGGCAAAGTAGAATGAGAAGGGATAACAGCCAGGGGAATGGAAATGACGGTGGGAACAGGAACATCCTTGGGAGCAGAAACAACAGCGGGAGAAATTGGAGGAAGTTCTTTGGGAGCAGGAGGAGAGAAAACAACAAGAGGGGCTTCATCAGAAATGGTCCCAAAACCTTCACAGAACATGAGATCAACAGATTCACGAACAGGAGAGGGAGTAGCATCCTCAGGGCAGAAAGTTCGGATTCAGGTACGGGAGGGTCAACATCAGGTGCAGACGCGTCGTCAGAGACCACCTTTTTCCTACGTGACCTGTGGACCAGCAAACCCTCCTCTTCCTCCTCCTCCTCTAAGGTCCTGGACCCACATTCTTTTCTTTTCGACGAGGAGGAATCATCAATGATCTCCTCGGCCTTTGCCAGGGGCAACCTTGAAGCGGACACAGCCGTAGCTAAAATACCATGAGCAACAAACCCTACCAAATGAAAGGGATTAGGTAGAACTTAAAAGATGAAAGAAGTAAAAACAAAAACTTCGCTTACCATGGGTCTTAACCTTCCAGCCAAACCTCCCAGAGAGGTATTTCCACGAACGTTCTTCTAAAGGAGAAATCGACAAGAGTTTTTCTACCCATTCACGAAAATCGGAGACATTCTCAACGGTTCCCATGATTGCTACAAAGAAACGAAACAGTCACGCTACTGATAAATTATCAAAAGCAAAGGAAAGGAAAGTGAGAAAAATGGTACTCACGTGCAAGATTCCACTTCTCAGGGAAGGGGAGATTTTCTTCACCTACTAAACTTACATTAGGGACAGCGACATACCAAACATACCACCCATAGTCTTTTTCATCATCTGGAGAAACTAACACCCGTTTACTCCTAGCCGCAAGAGTAAACACTCCTTGGCGGAACAACATCAGAGAGTAGAGGTGAATAAGATGATGAAAAGTGAAAGGTACGAAAGCTAAATTAGCCAAATACCTAAGTCACACAACAACTCGCCAAACAAAAGGACCGACTTGTCCCAAACAAATTTTGAAGAATCGACAAAACTCAATGATAACATGGTCGATGGGAGGCTTGAATCCTAATGTGAAAGGATAAGTATAAACAAAAGAGTACCCAGTCTTGTAAGAGGTTATTCTTTGGTGACCATTGGGAACAACAACAGGAAAATCAGGCTTCCAGTAACAATCCCTGCGTACGAGAGAAGTTGGATAAAGTTTTTTCAGCACTTTCATGCGAAGACATTGAAGAAAGCTATTCACTCATGGATTGACTATCCTTGGCAAAAGAAAATGACGCAGGTACTATCTCATCGACCCTCGGCTCACGTAACGGTTCATTGTGTTCTCTACTCTCTGATGAAGATCTAGAAGCCCTAGCCGTTGAAGAAGATAAAGAAACAGAAGACATAGAAGAAGATGTGGGAGTAACATGGGGAGAAGAAGAACCCCTGGAAGGATTAGAACCCAAGCTTCTAAGCCTGCCGCCTCTCCTACTCTGTGTAGGAGCAAAAGAAGGATTCAACTCATCTACAACAATGACCTTTTTAGATAGCTGGCTAGAAGAAGACATATTCACGAAGGCGAAGAATTTACAAGCAAAGAATGAATGATCAGAAGTTTTTCGTGAAAGTAAAGAAAGGAAAATAGGGTATTTATACTCGAGAGCAACCGTCAAAAGATAGAAAACACAGTGATGTGAAAGTCATAATTGAACCTGTCACTTCGTGACTGATGCAGCCGCAGAAAAGCCCTAAAAACGTTGAATAGTTGTAGAACCAACCGGGGAATGCCACGTGGAACATACATTAAATGGAAGTGACAAACAACACATACATTCAGAGACAAATGCAATGGTACAAGTGAAGCGGCGGAAAAATATTCCCGCCATAAATGAGTATCCACTTACCAAATATTAATCGATAAATAAATGGTAAGTGGGGGACTATCTGTATTGGTAAAAATGAGCTTCACACGTGTAACAATTCTGATGACTCAGCGATCTATGTGGAGCAATAAAATCATGAAAACTGGACGAAACTTTATTAAGAGGTACGTGATAAAGAGGAACGAAACAACATACCCACGGCGTAATCAGATACGGGAGTCTCAAACTAATCGAGAAGATGAAGAGACACAGTCAGAATGTATTAAGGAGGAATAAAGGGCTGATTCGGAGGTCTTCAATCAATGAGCCAAAACGTTACAGAATCTTCACGCAACAGTTACGGTTAATCATTGTAACACTATATTAATGCCATTATTAGTCATTAATGCTCAAATCACTGGAAAGAGTAGACGTTATATTAAGAAATTCCCTATAAAAGGGAGTAAAATATAACTTGTAAGGACACACTGACACCGCTATTGCAATATACTTACTTTTTACACATTCTATTGCTTCATATTTGAAAATTCATTTACAATTACTAGCATATTTTTTGGTTATCAGATACCCGTGTTCTTCTTAAAATAGCTTTGGCAAAGAATCTAATTCTTTGGTTAAACAGTCGAAACTAACCAAACCTCGACTGAATGACCTAAAAATTTGCACACACCTCCCAAATGACACTACGAACCTGTTCCAACTTCCAAAATTCATTCCGACCCCGATAGCTGATTTTCCACTGCGGATCGAAAATTCCCAAAAACTGAATTTTCGCCCATTCAAGCCTAATTCTACTCCGGACATCAAAATCACATTGTTTAACCAAAGAATAAGATCCTTTGACCAAAGCTATTTTAGGATAAACTCGGGTTACTGATAATCGAAAAGAGAATGAAATAATAAGTAAAGGAACAATAGATTGATAGCAATATGCGAGAAGTAAAATAGTTTGTATTCGAGAATTCAGATGTCTTGTTTGTTACATTTTCTTCTCTTTTATAGGGAGATTCTCCTAGTACAACGTTTGGATTCCAGTAATGATGGCTCATTAATGACTAATTATTACATTAATAAGGCGTTACAATGATGAAGCGTAATTGTTATTTTAGGAGTTACATAACGTATATAACATTAACTGTTGATCCTCGAATCTGCCCATTATTGTGTCCAGATTCGTCATGACCGTGTCTCTTCTTCTTCATTAGGTTTCCCGTGGCTGATATACTCGTGGTTGATAAATCAATTCCGTGCCTGTTGAGTTAATCTTGTACCTGCCCGTTGCTTTGTCTAGATTCATTTCAACCGTGTCTCTTTCTCGTGGCTATTATATGAAAGAGTATACTACCGTATCTCTTTTATCTCGTGCCTCCGTGTATCTTTACCTCCACATGTGCTGTTTTCTTTGGTCCACTTTGTTGGCTGAGTCATGCAGATTCTGGCTACGTGTAAAGTTATTTTTTACCAATACAGATAGTCCCCCCACTTGCCATGCATTTGGCATATAATACTTGGTAAGTGGATACGCATTTATGGCGGGAATATTTTGCCGCCGCTTTGTTCCGAGACATTGTATCCTTTATTGAACACATTCATCGTGTATTACTTCTATTTAATGCTTCTTCCACGTGTTTGTCTTTGATTGGCTCTGTAACATTCACCGTGTATTGAACACACTCTTAATTATGACTTTCCATCATTACTTTTCCATGCTTTGACGGTTGCCATTAGGTATAAATAATCGTCTTTTTTCTTTCTCTTTCACGAAACACTTCTATTATTTGATTTTTCCTTGGTGAGGAAATTTTCCTTAGCTTGCATAAATATGTCTTCATCTGGTCGACCTAAAAAGGTTATCGATGTTGAAACTTTGGCGTCTCCTTCTTTTGCTTCATCTAGGGGCCGGAGAGGTGGTCGATTGAGGAATTTAGGATCTGTTTCCACTAGAGGTTCTTCATCTCCTTTAGTTTCTCCTTCTTCTAGTAGGTCTTTGTTTTCTCCCAGAGGTAGATCCTCTCATTCTGTTTCTAAGAACAAGGATGATATTCGTGAACCTAGAGTTGACGAAATCCTTCCTGGTGAGATAGTTTTTCCAGAAGTAAATTTTTCCATCACCGAACAAGCTTCTTCTTTAGATAGTGTAGAGAAATACGCTACCATTGTTACTGTAGGTCATATTCCTGTTGTTCGTAAGGAATGCTCCTGGGAGTCTAACGTTCGCATTCTTGTGCCAAGTAATACCTAAAGAATCACGTCTTACAAGACGAGTTTTTCTTATATCTATACTTACCCTTTCACATTAGGATTTCAGCCTCCTGTTGACCCTGTTATCATAGAATTTTGCCGTTTTTTCAACATTTTCCTAGGACAGGTTGGTCCCTTAGTATGGCGTGTTGTTGCTTTTCTAAGAGTTTTGGCTTCAAAGGTTTCTGTTCCTTTCACCTTTCATCATCTGATGCATTTGTATTCACCTGCTCTGTTTCGTCAAGGGACTTTTACTCTGGCTGCTCGGAGTAAGAGAGTTTTAGTAACCCCTGATGACGATAAAGATAGAGGTTGGTACCTGAGGTACGTTGCTGTTCCCACTGCTGTTCTAGTGGGTGAAAATAATCTTCCCTTCCCTGAGAAGTGGAACTGTGCATGTAAGTACTTTGGTTCGCACCTGTCTTCTTTACATAAAGTTGTATTATGTTTTTAACAACGCATCTGTTTTCCTCTTGTTTTCAGCAACTGTGAATATTTTCGAGAATGTCTCCGATATTCGTAGTTGGGTAAAAAGAATGTTAACTGCTGCTCCTGCTGAGGAAAGATCCTGGAAGTACTTTTCCACAAAGTATAAATAGATTGTCAAGACTCATGGTAAGTAGAGTTTTTCTCTTTTCTTTCCTTACCTAAATTTTGTTTAATTCTTTCTCTTTTTTGATAGGGTTTTCTGCCCGTGGGGCATCTTCATCGCTTCCGAAGATGTCGTTATCTCATGCCCAGAATGTATTAGCTAGTGCTTTAAAAAGAAAGGTTCAAGGTTCTCGCTTTGGAGGAGAAGATGAGGATAAAGAAGAGGGTGCTTTAGTGCACCGGGCGAGAAAAAGGCGGGTAGTTTCTTTTGATGAGTCTACTCCTGCGCCTCTTTCTTCCGTGTTGGCAATCAGGCCTTCTTCTTCTCGTGATCAATCCCAGTCCCCAACTCGAGATCCTGCAGAGCGTCTATTTCATGAAGGTTTTGAAATGGACCCTGATGATGTTCCCCTGGCTACCATCTATCCAGGTTTTGCTGCCGTTCCTGTTCCTCACTCTATGGCTGTTGTTCCTCCTCCCATACCTGTTATTTCTTCAGTTTCTTTTCCGTCCGTCTCTATCGAAATGCCCGCGGCTTCTTTAGCTTCCGGTCCCTCTCTCTTTTCCGTTGTCCCTTCCGTCCCTCCTTTCGTGCCTTCTGTTATAGAAGAAGGGTCTTCCACCAGGGAGATGAGAAGAGTTACAATTAAGGTTCCAGCCGGTGGAAGCCTCTTCAAAAAGACTGGTGAGCCAGAGGTATGGCTTAAGCCTTTAATTGGCTCTAAGGAGAGGGCCAATCTTGATAGCCACACAACTCTTACTTGGGACAATGAGGTGGTGCACAACTCCTTAAAGGTATGTACTTTGGAAGAACTTTTGCACACATGTTGTTTTTTAATTAACAGTTTAACACATTTGATTGTTTTACTGTTTTTGCAGATGCACTTTATTGGTTTGGAGCTTATGAAGAGAGTTTACAATTATGAAAATGAGTTGAAAGTGTTCCGTGGGCTTGATGATATTAAAGCCTTNTTGAGGGAGCAATTGAAGGTTGTTAAGGCAGAGCTGGCAGTGGAGAAAGCTTCTTTCAGCCAGGTCAATAAGGATAAAGATGTTCTTGAATCTTCATTTGCCGAGCAACTGTCAAAAGCTACGGAGGAAATCCGACACCTGAAGCACATGTTAGGGGAGAAAGAGGAATATTCTGGTGAACTTGTGCGTAGTCTCTCCCAGGTTCAAGAAGATCTCCGTGAAGCTCAAATGAAGGTTCAGACTTTGGGGGAATCAATTGCATCTCTAAAGGTTGCCTTGGAAGCCACTGAGACTGAGAATGATAATTTGAAGGGCGAGATTCAGGTTTGGTCAAGGGACTACGGTGACCTTGAAGAATCAACGGCTGTTGACGTGAGTAGGGCATATATGAGTTCTCGCCATGATACATTGTTGGAAATGAGTCGAGAAGGCTTTGACCATGATGCTGAGATTGCAAAATTTAGGGAATCTATGGAGAAGACTCAGCAAGGTTTTGATCACTCTCCAGCTGATGAAGCCCAGGAAGAAGCGGATGATTCTTCAGAAGAAGCTGGTTCTCCTCCTCCTCCTAGAGAATGAAGACTTTTAGTCACCCTTGTTTTTTTATTTATTGGATTGGTGTAATTACTCCCAGCTCCATCGGGAGTAAATTTGAAACTTCTAAAGTCACCAATTGACAATTTAGGGGCAAAACATGTATATATCTATGCGGCTAAGTACTAGTTTAGTTCTTAGTTTTTAACTTAGCCGCTTTTATATCAATAGTTTTGAGAATTTTTGTTATGAATTTGAGCCTTACTCTTTACTCAAGTCTATTTCTTTGTGTTCCTTTTGTGAGGTTTCTGTTCGTACCTCTAAGCTTTCTTTGCATAAAGATGCGTGCTTTACTTTGAACCCTTTTATGATGGGTGTAGTATAAGCTTTTTAGCCTCTGTTTATAAGAGGCTTTGTTTATGAATTAGGGCCCCTTTAATGTTTTAATGAAGAAGACGTCTCAACTTCATTGAAAATGCAATAGAGTGATAGGAATGTTTCACATGTTTAAGAATGTTTTTGTGAGAGGTTTTTGCTTGAACTTTCACAACATTTTACATGTGTTATGTTTGTCATCTAAAACTCATGTTGCAACTGTTTTGTTTTAACAGATTTAATAATCACTTGTATTTCGTAACTGTTTTTAGTAGATAACAGTTTTGTTGAGTTAATACAAGGAAGTAATTGTTTTTCATTAGTAACAGTTTTTGTAAGTATTGGGTTTTTCTCATGACTGTTTTATTTTCAACAGTTGTAAGTACGAGAGAAATGTATTGTAATTCGTAACTGTTTTATTTGAATAACAGTGTTTTATATGAGTACAAAGATTTCATAACTGTTTTGATTACAACAGTTTTGGCTAAGTACAATGATGATGATCTTCTATCACTAACTGTTTTTGATGTAACAGTGTTTTTGTATAATATATGTACATTTCTTCTTCGTAGCTAATATTTTGCCTTCTAACCTGAACATGGTTCGAGGGTTTTCAGAATAGTCTTTCGTAATTCTTGTGCCCGAGTTTTCAGTTATTTTGCTCGTATCACTTGGCTTGTTGGGTGAATGGTTCTTTTAGGCTCGAACATTCTGACTTATGGTAGTCTTTTGCTTCATATTGGCCTTCCATATTATATAGTCCCCCAAGTGTTTGAGCGTTGAAGAATGAGATCTCGAGCACTTGATTATTCCTTCTTTGTGGTCCTTTCCCTGAAAAAGGAAAACATTCCGGACTCGAAGGTATATACTTTTTTTAGATGATGACTGCTTAACCCTTTAAAATATCCATCAGAAAGTGTAACCCTAGACCGGGAATTGTGTTATTTCCTCGCGTCTTTGCAGGTCTAATGTCATCATCTGGTGATGGGTTAGCTTTTTGCCTATCATCTAAAAAAGTTAGTAAAGTTTAAATATTCAAAGATAAAATCGATCATGCGATACCTGACCGGGGGTACTTCTTTTTCTTAGAAGTAGTACTTCTTCAGGTGGATGTTGTTCCAGCTCGTTGGTAGAATCCTGCCGTCCATGGCTTCCAACTCATACACGCCTTTCCCTGCTATGCCTCGGACCTTATAGGGACCTTCCCAGTTTGGATTTAGTTTGCCAGCTTCTGCTTCCTTTGTTGACTGGAAGACCTTTTTAAGTACAAAGTCCCCAATTTTGAAATATCTGAGATGAGCTTTGCGGTTGTAGTATCGTTTTACGATTTCCTATTGAAGGTCGCATCTCTTCGTGACTCGAGCAGGTCTAAATTGGTTTGGAGTTCAACATCATTCGTTTGTTCCGTAGCTGTCGTCGTTCTCAGACTTGGTTCGCCAATTTCTACGGGTATTAATACCTTTGAGCCATAAACGAGTGAGAAAGGACTTTCTCCCGTAATTGTTTTTTGATGTAGTTCTGTATGCCCATAACACCGCTGGTAATTCGTCGGGCCAATTTCCTTTGGCTCTGTCTAACCGCTTCTTTATATTGTTGATGATGATTTTTTTCGTGGATTTTACTTATCCATTAGCTACGGGATGATATGGTGTTGATGCGATCCGTTTGATTCTCCAGCTGTCGAAGAATTATGTGATTTGAGAGCCTATAAATTGTGGGCCATTATCACACACGATCTCTTTTGGAATTCCGAACCGGCATATTATATTTCTTCATAAGAAACTCTTAACCTCCTTTTCCCGCACCTGTTTGAATGCTTCTGCTTCTACCCATTTTGTGAAGTAATCAGTAAGTACAAGTAGGAACCGTACCTGACCTTTAGCTGGGGGAAGAGGTCCTACTATATCCATTCCCCATTTCATGAAGGGCCATGGTGATATAATAGAATGTAACAATTCTGCTGGTCGGTGCATATTATTGGCGAACCACTGACATTTGTCACATTTTGATATGAAATTCTCCGCATCTTCTTCCATCTTAGGCCAGTAGTATTCTGCTCTGATTAAGGTTTTAACCTAAGATCTTGCACCTACGTGATTTCCACAGTGGCCCTCATGGACTTCTCTTCTCACAAACTCCGTCTGGTTAGGTCCGAGGCACTTAACTAGGGGTCCTCCAAACATTTTGCGGTACAAAGTGCTGTGAACTAGACATTATCTCGTTGCTTTGCGGCGGAGCGCTTGAGCTACTTTTTTGTCTTCAGGCACAATACTGTTCTGCAAAAAGTTAAGAATTTCGTTTTTCCAATCCCAAGTTAAATTATTGAAAGATACCTCATTCTTGTTTTGATCGATTGTCAAATGGAAGAGGAGTACGATGATAGTGTTGTCTTTATTGGTTACGTCCGTAACTGCTGCGAGGTTGGCCAATGCATCTGCTTCAGCATTTT
Source organism: Nicotiana undulata (assembly GCA_005239495.1). NCBI lineage: Eukaryota > Viridiplantae > Streptophyta > Magnoliopsida > Solanales > Solanaceae > Nicotiana > Nicotiana undulata. The sequence continues at coordinate 99,540 of ML264699.1, read as the reverse complement.
CTTCTATAGGTATTTGTATTATTTTCCACATTTTGAACTGTCTCACAAGTTCTCGTGTCTTTTCTAGGTACTGTTGCATTCGAGTTTCCCGAGCGATGTAAGTCCCCTGCATTTGGTTTACCACCAGTTGTGAATCGCTGTTGATTTCGATTTGTTCAATTGACAACTCTCGTGCCAATTCTAAACCTGCAATAACAACCTCGTACTCTGCTTCATTATTAGTTATTGGATAGCATTTGAATTCTTGCCGTATCTTTTCACCCGTGGGTGATATTAGTATAATACCTAATCCTGCTCCTTTTATATTAGAAGAGCCATCTGTAAATAGGGTCCACTGACCTAGGTTTATACCATTGAAGAGCTGTAATTCCTTTTCTACTTCAGGAGTAATATTATTGCTAAAGTCAGCTACAAAGTCGGCCAATATTTGTGACTTAATTGCAGTTCTAGGTTGATATGTTATATCATGCTCACTTAATTCTATGGCCCATTTGGCTAATCGCCCTGTCAGTTCTTGTTTATGCCAAATATTCCTTAAAGGATATGAAGTTACGACAGTAATTTGATTATGTTGAAAATAAGGACGCAATTTTCTTGATGCCATTATTAATGCTAAAGCTAATTTTTCTAGATGTGGATATCTAGTCTCAGCATCTAGTAAAGTTTTGCTTACATAATAAATGGGAGATTGTTTACCTCTTTCTTCTCTTATCAGTACTTCACTTACGGCAATTTCTGAGACAGCCATGTAGATGTATAATCTTTCTTCTTCTTTTGGCTTTGATAGCAATGGTGGTTTTGACAAGTAGACCTTCAAGTCTTTTAAAGCATGTTGACATTCTTCAGTCCATTCGAATTGATTTTGCTTTTTAAGAACTGCAAAGAATTTAAAGCTTTTTTCGGAAGACTTAGAAATAAATCTCCCTATAGCTGCTATTCTTCCTGTCAATCTTTGGACCTCTTTTATATTTCTCAAGATTTCAGGTATTTCTTCTATAGCTTTTATCTGTTCTTGCTTTACCTCTATTCCTCTGTTAGACACAAGGAATCCCAAAAACTTATCAGATTGTACTCCAAAGGCATATTTTTCCGGGTTGAGTTTCATATTGTACCTGCGTAAGATATCAAAAGTGATAGAGAGATATTGTAGATGATCTACTGCTTGTGTTGATTTTACAAGCATATCATCAATGTAAACCTCCATTATTTTGCCCAAATGTTCTTGGAATAATTTTTTCACTAACCTTTGATAAGTGGCACCTGCATTTTTTAACCCAAAAGGCATAACATTATATCAATAGGTCCCCCGGTTAGTAATGAAGGAAGTCTTGTCTTCATCCAAGGGGTCAATTTTGATTTGGTTATAACCAGAATATGCTTCTAAAAAGCTTAACTATTCATGACCCGCGGTTGCATCGATCATTTGATCTATATGTGGCAAGGGAAATGAATCTTTAGGACATGCTTTATTTAAATCAGTATAATCGACACATACCCGACATTTGCCATTCTTTTTAGGTGCTAATACGGTGTTAGCTAGCCAGTCAGGATACTTTACCTCTCGTATCGAACCTATATTTAAAAGGTTTTGGACTTTTTCATCGATCACTTGATTTTTAAAAGGTCATTGCTTTCGTTTCTTTTGTTTAACAGGTATGAACGATGGATCTTCGTTTAATTTGTGAGTCATCACTTCTGGTGGGATACCTGTCATATCCGAGTGGGACCATCCAAAACAATCCTCATTAGCCTTTAAATAATTGACTAACATACCTTTTTGTTCTGGTGTTAATCTTTCCAACAATTGTATGCCAATGTAAAGTTTCCTTTCGAGCTTTTGTTAAGAGATGGGAACAACCCCGAGTTCTTCAGCAGTTGTTTTGATATGTTCTTCTTCTTCTGGTTCACGAATGAAATCTAGTCTGGAGTCTATGTCCGCATGTTATGGCACATTACGTTTGTTGATGAGCCTTTGTTTGACAATTCGTTGTTTCTTCCGCGTCTTTATTGTCGTTAAGAGTTATTGAATTAATATTCCTTGAGGTTTGCTGATCACCCTCGATTTGCCTTATTCCCCATTTGGAAGGGAATTTTATCACTTGATGTAAAGTAGATGGGACCACTTTCTTGTCATGAATCCACGGTCTTCCCAGGATGACGTTGTAAGCCATTTCTGTATCAATGACTTGGAACATTGCATTTTTGACGACTCCTTCAGCGTAAGTATTGAGTTCGATCTCACCTTTAGTTATCACTGTTGAATTGTCGAACCCAGATATGGCTCGAACCTTTGGAATCATTTTGTTTTCTACTAGCATTTCTTCCATGACTTTCATCAAAATAATATTGACTGAACTGCCTGGATCAATCAACACCCTTTTAACGTTAGTGTCATGAATGAGTAAGGATATTACCAGCGCGTCATTGTGTGGAAGTATTAATCCACCAAAATCTGCGTCATCAAAAGATATTTTATCTTCCCTCGTTTCTTTTCGAACTCGCTTTCCGTGGGTAATCGTGACTTTTGATGTTAGCTGGCAGACTATCCAGTTTACTTCTTCTCCTCCCTATATGACATTGACAGTCCGTTTCGGGGAGGGTGGTTTTGGTGGCTCCTGCATGTTCTTCATATATGCCTATTTACCTTTCTCACTAAACAAGTATGTTAAATAGACTTGTTTTAATAGATGTTCTACTTCACCTTGTAAAAATCTGCAATCTGTTGTTCTATGGCCATGATCATTGTGTAATTCACACCACTGATCAGGGTTCCTCCTGTTAGGATTAGAACGCATTTCTTTCGGCCATTTAACTTTGTCCCCCATACTTCTCAGTATTGAGACGAGCTCAATGCTGCTTACATAAAAGGTATGGTCTCCAATTCGGGTAATACCCCGGAATCGTTCATCTCGATCTCTCCTGGATCTAGATGAGGATGAGTTTGTATCTCTTCCCGAAGATTTTGTATTTCCAAACCTGGGACGTAGGTCACGTCCCAAGGGTCCTAAGTAAGGATCATACCCGTTTTTACCTGAGCGTTTCTCTGATTCTGGGCGTCTTGTTCTGGGGTATTCCTCATCTTTTGATCTTGCAATTATATCCTCTTAAATCCTGAATTTAGTACTGTAGGTGTTGTACACATCATTCCATGTCGTGTCTGGGAATTCTCTTAGACTCTCTTTGAGTCGCCTCGTGGCTTTTGAGCTTTTCTCGTTCAAGTTACTTGTGAATGCCATGGCTGCCCAGTTGTCAGGCACCCTCGGTAGTTGCATTCTTTCCCGTTGGAATCTATCTACAAACTTACGGAGCAATTCCTTGTCTCCCTACTTTATCTTGAATATATCTTCCATTCGTTTTTCAAATTTTTGTGCACTAGAGTGTGCTTTTATAAACGAATCTGCAAGTTCAGCAAAAGAATCTATAGAGTTCTCGGGGAGAAGAGAATACCAGGTTAAGGCTCCTTTCGTGAGTGGTTCTCTGAATTTCTTGACAAGGACTGATTTTATTTCCTCTTTTGTTAAATCATTGCCTTTTACTCCAGTGGTGAAAGCAGTCACGTGATCACGTGGGTCGGTTGTTCCATCGTATTTGGGAACATCAGGCATTCTAAACTTCTTGGGTATAGGTAACGGAGTTGCACTTGGCTTCCAAGGTTGTTGAGAATACCTATCCACATCGATTCCTTTGCTAATAGGCGGAACACCAGGGATTTGCTCGATACGATCACTTTGTTCTTTCATTTGCTTCAGCATAATTAATAATAAATTTTGTAATTCTGAATTATTAGTCGTACCTGGTCGTGTTTCAAAAGGTGTATTGAGAGTTTCATCCCTGGTTAAATTTGTTAACCCCGCTTGCAGATTCCTCTACTACAATTGTATTATTCGGAGGAAGTGTTGGTGGTACTGGAGGTACTTGTGGTAATCCTCTTGCAAACTCCTGCAAAGCCTGCCCCACGTATTCGGAAATCATTTGCCTTATTTGATCTGGCTCCACTGGTTGTTTGTTATTATTACGATTGTTAGCTCTTTCAGGGGATGGTTCTCTCGAAGCATGTGGAGTTCCTTGAGGAGGAGTTGGAACTGGGGTTCCATTTCGTTGCTGGTTGTTATCGTCATTGTTGTTGACGTTGTTATTGTTGTCGTTGTTGTTGGAATTCGACATGATTTTAAGGATATTAGTTGGTAGAGAAAACGATGATTATCAGTTTTCCCGGTAACGGAACCAATTTGTTTAACTAAAGAATAAGATCCTTTGACCAAAGCTATTTTAGGATAAACTCGGGTTACTAATAATCGAAAAAAGAGTGAAATAATAAGTAAAGGAACAATAGATTGATAGCAATATGCGAGAAGTAAAATACTTTGTATTCGAGAATTCAGATGTCTCCTAGTACAACGTTTGGATTCCAGTAATGATGGCTCATTAATGACTAATTATTACATTAATGAGGCGTTACAATGATGAATTGTAACTGTTATTTTAGGAGTTACATAACGTATATGACATTAACTGTTGATCATCGAATCTGCCCATTATTGTGTCCAGATTCGTCATGACCGTGTCTCTTCTTCTTCATTAGGTTTCCCGTGGCTGATAAATCAATTCTGTGCCTGTTGAGTTAATCTTGTACCTGCCCGTTGCTTTGTCTAGATTCATTTCAACCGTGTCTCTTTCTCGTGGCTATTATATGAAAGAGTATACTAACCGTATCTCTTTTATCCCGTGCCTCCGTGTATCGTTACCTCCACATGTGTTGTTTTCATTGGTCCACATAGTTGGCTGAGTCATGCAGATTATGGCTACGTGTAAAGGTATTTTTTACCAATACAAACATTCCGAACACACTCCTAAGTCCCAAATCACCCAGCGAAGCTATCCGAGCTCTAAATCCAACATTCCGAGATCATTTACCCATAAGTCAACTTCCGGTTGACTTTTCCAACTTATTGACCATCTTAAGAGACTACGTGTCTCATTTCTCTCCACAATCACTCCGAACCAGAGCCAACCTTCCCAATACAATATCCAAGAGCTGATTCACATAATAAAGCAGAAATATAGGGGAAACAGATCTCTCAGAATGATCGATCGGGTCGTTACATTCTCCCCCACTTAAACATACGTCCGACCTTGAACGTGCCCAGAGTTATTCCAAAAACCATCAAAAATTGCCGTGTAACATATCAAGAACATACCCGGGGGTGATCCCACGTCACCTTATCCCATATAAGTCCAATAGGACAACATAGCTGAAATTTCGCAATCCAACCTAACCCATAAACCTTAGAACAAAATTTCCACTTCTGAAATAATTTATAAGATCAAAATCCCACATCTAGAAACTGATTAAATCTGAACACGTGTATCAAGCCATATCTAAAACCCAAGATGTAATCACATGATATACCACATGACTCAAACACTAATAGTGATAACTCCTAATCACGTTAGCTGCTCAAACAACCTAATACCTGTAAATAACCTCTTATCAAGAAAAGCCTCATTCTAACACTTTCATATACTGCCAGTGATGAAGGGAACACAACTATAGGAAATTTCTAAGCCGATCAACATCAATATCCTTATAAATATACCGTAATCACATCCGATCGCACACATTCTACGTCCGATTACCTTATTTCATCCATCATGACCACCCTAGAGACATGCCACATCAGTACAATCTAAGACACAACCCGTGCAATATGTTCACCAATAAGCAACAAGTCAGGTGTACTCAAACATAGAAAATGACTCCAACAAGTGAACTATCCCACAAGTTCAACAAATACCGCCGCGACGAGATGCTAAAAACCCATCACACACCGTAGAACCATAACACACGAATCTAACACAAGGATCATATCTCAACATCTAAACATTGATCCTCATGAAGTACCTCAAGTCACAATGCTCAATGTGCACTACAATTACTTACCTTACTCAGATCCTACTATAAGACCACAATAAAGCCACACCATGTGTGCCTAAAACTAATGAATCACAGCTCCATGTAGCAGGGAAAAGTAACTCATAAATCATCCCAAAACACAGATAAACCCATCAACCACTAACTGGCATGCCCCTAACAATAGCATTATGGAGCAAATCAATCCGACTCGGTGCAAAGCGCCTATCCCCATTGGGCCTACTAAAGAAACCCAAATCAATCCGGTCACACACAATAGACCAATGACCTTCTGAAGGTCCATAATGACCGAATCACAACACCACTAACTTCTGGCTAACCTTGGCTATGTCTCTACATCCCTCAACTATGAAATCATCTACTCATTCGAGTTCCCAGACTCCAAACCCTTAGATCACACAAATCACCGTGTCCGGTCTCAAATCCATCGCTTGAATGTGTAATACTTCCCTAATACACGATCATACAACAAGGGATACCCTTACAATCCGTATGTGTTACAAGGACAATTTGAATACCCGCAACCGACCAATAAAGAGAGTACTGCCACACCAATGAAGTATCCATAAATCAAAACACAATGCCTTTTCTGAAACTTATACCTTCATTGATCCATATCTAAAAGTAACATCATCTATCTGATCATTTGAGATCGTCCATGCTACCTAAGAATTCAGAACCTTCCTTTCAAATCGCATCGTGACCTAGCACCCACAATCTCAATACTACACCACACCTCGCATCCGTTACGCCACCATATGAATGATACGACAACCTCAAATCCACTCCGAGTCACAAGAAACTACATACTCAATCAACTAAGACTTTCCATTTGATTTTTATTCTAGAGAAAATTACAATATGCCACATACCCCACGCATCATTTAGGAAATATAAATCTCAACTATGGTAGAGACCATCAAGAACCCTCTGAAACCCATTGTACTGATCTAACCCGCCAGGACTGAATCCCTCTAACTCAATCAATCTATGCTGGCCGTCAAAACCCAAGAGCATTGCCACGAATCACGTATAGAAATTCACCATATCATAAGCATTCCAGGAACCGATCTTACCAATTACTATGCCGATTCAACCTACTACCAAGTTTTCCTATTTCGCCGAGTCCCTTTTGAATTACCTTCAAATTGATCCTTCACATTTCCATAACACCACAATCCTCAACAAGAAATCACCACGCGATACCCTAACACAGAACCACATCATCTTAAGGCTCATAAGCCGGTGAACATCTCTTAAGCACCCCAAAATGTATCACACCTCAAATACTTACTCTAAAGAGACTTCCTATGAATTTAAACCATTCTTCCCCTTTCTGATACCGCAACGTAGAATCTACGACGACATAGAAATATAACAAATCTTGACACCCTCCAATGTAAACCTCAATTAACTGATCAAACAAATCGAACGATTTGTGCCCCCATTAACACACCAACACTCAGGGGAGTAACCTACACCCCTAAACAACCAGGAAAATTCCTACTCTGCACATACTACACCTTTTGCAAATACAACTAAAACATTCAATAAAACCCGATTACCTATAGAGTATATTACAACCTGTATTCCAAATTCCCGTTACTCGGGTCATTCTCAAACAACACTTTTGCAGGTGATAACAGATTCACCAGTATACCTCGAACTAGAACCAATACATCACATAATCGTGCAGCTAACTTATCATTAGAATACTCCCCCACTGTGCTCTAAGCCATATATCAAGACAAGAAAATAGTCTTAGTGCCCATACGCTATCACTGCCACAATACCACAATGTGATTCAACTAAATCCTTCATAAGCTCGTATAACACAAATCATCTGATGTCTCGAATCATCTGCAAATCTCGCATTCACCATTGTAATGGTCATGCCAACTTCCACAAGCGATCTAAACTCAAACTGCAACATATATCATCTACTAGTAAAAGAGAACTTGCTATAAAACAACATAAGGATCACATAACCTCAGGGCACCCCGCAGGAGATAACCCCGCCTGCTTAGCCTCAAACAGATATCTCTCTTTACCCTTCCAAAAATCATAGCTATTACACAATCACTTTATCCTCCTGCATTAAGAACAACTAATGCCTACCCTTGAGGCATCACAATACGCAGTATAAGAATCGGAAGCTGATGGCGGAACTAACACTGGAGCTTTGTTCAAAGTAGTCTTGAGCTTCTGAAATCTTTCTCCACACTCGTGTGACCATCTGGATATCCTCAACGGGCACCATGTGTCCCAAGAATGTTACTGAACTAAGCCAAATTCACACTTGGAGAACTTCACATAAAGCTCCTCATCCCTCAATCTCTATCATACCATCCTCAAATTTTGAGTATGCTCCTCCTGTCTATGTGAGTACGCCAGGATGCCATCAATGAATACCATAACGAAGCATTGCATATACGGTTGGAATACACTTTTAATCAAATACATAAACGCTGCTGGGCATTGGTCAGCCCAAAAGACATCACTAGGAACACATAACAAAACATGAAGATTCCACTTCCCTCCATAACTAATCTACATGAGAGGTCCTTCAATACACTCACAACTCGAGGCCATATGCCAACTCGAGAAAGAAGCCAAACACTCAATAGTCCTTGCTACATATCCAACAAATTATGTTTGTCACAATCAAACAATCTGAACACATCTCACCATCGAATCACACTCGCCACATAGTCATCCAGTCATAAAATCCCATCAATAAGGACACAAACGGACACATAAGTCCCCAAATGCACGTGCTCACACAATCAAAATCTCAACACTCAAGCCACAGAAAAAATCCGGCCTCAAGTCCTCTAGACTGGCCCATTATAAACATGATAAAATCACATCTCACACCTCACCCATGGAAATCACAAGCCGTTGATGCACAATTGATACCAAGCGCCCACGTGCGCATTTGAATACATGAAAGGAGTTCAAAGAGTTACACTTTTGGCTGAATAAATGGATTCGCACGATAAGAATTCAAGAATACGAGATTTCCTAAAGTTTCTGCAGCCTCTTGAAGATAAGTACAGACGTCTCCGTACCGATCCACAAGACTCTACTAAACCTGGTCATGACCGGTGAGACCTATATAACCTAAAGCTCTGATACCAACTTGGCACGACCCCAAAATACCCAGTCGCGATGGCGCCTATCGTGAAATCAAGCCAGCCACACATTTCATTTGATTCAAGATTTCTTTCAGAAATTTCTCTAATTTACATCAAAAGTCTCATTTATAAAATAATTTAAATGTTTAACACCATTAAAACATAAATAAAAAAAACAAATCCTAGAACTAGTATCACCGAACCATGAGCTACTACATCTATAATGTCAAAATACAGAACCGACATAATACTGTCTAAAATAAATAAATAAATATGACAGGAAGATAGAGAGGGAGAAAACGAGGTTGCTATCGCCAGGTGCTACATCGAAGACTCCTAAAGAAACTGTGACAGCAAATCAGCGACCGCTACCGGGTCCTGATGTACCTAAATCTGCACACAAGGTGCAGGGGTAACGTGAGTACACCAACTCAGAAGTAACAGACCCATACTGTGGCTAAAAGGTAGTGACAAACTATACCTCAATGGATATATCAAGAATCAGCATACACAAATTTAGGCATGTTCACAGTTAACTAACAGATAGCAAAACAAGATAAGTTTAGGTACGAACAATAAACCATGTATAACTCAGTTGACTCTACATGCCAATGTATCAGCTATATGAAAATGCTCATAGTGCTCCCACTCTCACATGCAAGTCTACTGAGTACTGTATAAGGCTCGTGGGCCCTAGGAAGATCCATCCCGGAATATATACACATGTGACAGTAGCCACACAGTATTGAGGAAGGCGAGAAGATCCATCTTCATATATACACCTCACAGCCACTCGGTATAGTATATGGCTCAACGACCTAGGGAAGATCCATCCCAACGTACGTATACACACACTGACATCACTCGCTCAGTATTGAGGAACATGCCAATCCAGCCTCGTGGAGAAGATCAATCTCCAAGTATAAACACTTCGGACAAGATCCATGTCCGGGAAGATCCATCCCTCTAATATAAACACTTCAGACAAGATCCATGTCCAGGGAAGATCCATACCTCAAATATCACTGCGCTCATTCTGGGTGTAAAGACTCTGGAGGGGCTCCTCTTAGCCCAAGTGCTATAACAAGCCAACGAAGGCATAATTAAAAACTTGATGCGGTGTGCAGCCCGATCCCATACGGTCACTAAATATCAGGCTCTCGACCTCACTCAGTCACTAATTTCCAGTCTCACACACACGGCTCAAAATGTCATGATGCTAGCCCAAACAATGATATGATATGTCAATTAACGATTACCGAGACAGAGACATGATATAATATGCTATGATAGGACTGAGTATATACATCAATAAAATACATGAGAAGACATCAATAAATGACCACTCGTGTCTCAACAACATCGACGTGAAGCCTTAAACTAATATCTAGCATGATTTCCAGCATGCTTGCATGTAAAGAACCGCTCGAGTCTTAACAATATCGACGTGAAGCCTTAAAATATAATTTATCATGATTTCTAACATGTTCGCATTAATCACATTGATAGAAGCACATATATCATCAGGGAATAATCACTAAATGGTGCCATGGAATGAACTAGGTCACAAGTCTCACGGTGCACGCCCACACACTGTCACTTGGCATGTGTGTCACCAATTCTAATCACATAACAAGTATTTCGGGATTTCGAACCATCAGAACCAAGTTTGGAAACGTTACTTACCTCAAACCGGCTAAATCCCTAGACCACAATGCCTTTACCTCTAGACTCAGCCTCCGATTGCTCCAAATCTAACAAATAATCAGATTTATATCATCAATATATGCTAAGAAACAAAGCCCAATCGAAATTTATCAAATTTAACCAAAACTCCCAAAATTGGTCAAACCTGACCCCTTGGGCCACGTCCCGGAACTCGATAAAAATTACAACACTGGAAACCTTACACTCTCACGAGTTCATACATACCAAATACATAAAAATCCGACAACAAATGACCCCTTAAATCCTCAATTAAAAGTCTAGAACTTCAAGCCCTAATCCCCCGATTTTAGTCACTAATTTCCATAAATTTCACCTCTAATCAGTGAAATAACACCATAGAAATGCGTTTTAGGTCCAAAAATCTTACTTCCACGAAGTTCCCTTGAATTCCCTCTTCAAATCGCTCCTTTAAGCTCCAACACTTATGCTAATATTGATGAAATAAGCCAAAATTCGCGAAGGCTACTATTTATACTTTCTGACCAGCAAAACTGCACCTGCGGACCTTCCCTCCCACTTGCGGACCCGCACCTGCGGTCCTTACTTAAAGTCCATTTTTCGCTTCTGCGCTCAACCAATCGCACTTGCGGGCTCGCAGGTGCGGTAACCTTCCGCATCTGCGATGAAGCCTCAACCAAACCAACTCCGCACCTGTGATGACAAAACGCACTTGCGGTGATCGCACTTGCGGTCTACCTTCCGCATATGCGGGACACCAGAACAGATTACACCAGTAACCTTTAAATGCCAAAAACCAATTCGTAACCTATCCAAACTCATCTAGAGGCCCTCGGGACCTCAACCAATGGTACCCACAAATCATAAATGATCACCCGAACTTAGTCGAACTCTCGGAACACCCAAAATAACATCGAAACACCAATGAACCCATGATTCAAGCCTAAGGATCTTCAAGCTTCCAAAATTCACCAACGAAGCGAAAACTAACCAAACCTTGACCGAATGATCTAAAAATTTGCACACAGCTCCCAAATGACACTACGAACTTGTTCTAACTTTTAGAATTCCATTCCGACCCCAATAGCTAATTTTCCACTACCGACCGAAATTGCCAAAAACTCAATTTTCGTCCATTCACACCTAATTTTACTCCGGACTTCAAAATAACATTCCGAACACACTCCTAAGTCCCAAATCACCTAACAAAGCTATCTGAGCCCTAAATTCAACATTCCGAGATCATTTACCCATAAGTCAACTTCCGGTTGACTTTTCCAACCAATTCACCATCTTAAGAGACTACATGTCTCATTTCTCTCCACAATCACTCCGAACCTGAGCCAACCGTCCCAATACAATATCAAAGAGCTGATTCACATAATAAAGCATAAAAATAAGGGAAAGGGGGCTAAACTCTTGGAATGGCCAATCGGGTCGTTACAGTTACAATCATAATAATGATAAGTAGTGGGAGGCTATTTACATCATGGGTTAAAGTAGTGGGAGTAGTGGATATCCACAATTACTATAGGTTTTACAACACTCCCCCTTGGATGTCCGGAAATAGATAATATGCCTCGTTAAAATCTTACTAAGAAAAAAGGGTACACATATCTCTAATAAGCTTTATTTGCTGCCTCATTAAAAACCTTACCAGGAAAAACCAATGGGGAAAAACCTAGGCTAAGGGAAAAAGAGTACAACACGTATCTTACTCCCCCATATGAAAATATCACTTTATTTCTCGAAGACGTCCTTTTCCAGTCTCCTGTCTCAATTTCTCAAATGTTGACGTTGGTGATGCCTTAGTGAACAATTCATCCAAATTTTCACATGAACGAATCCGTTGAACATTAATTTCACCATTTTGTTAAAGATCATGCGTGAAAAAGAGCTTTGTTGAAATGTGCTTTGTTTTGTCTCCTTTGATGTGTCCTCTTTTCAGTTGAGCGATGCAAGCAACATTGTCTTCATATAGTATAGTTGGATCATATTTTTTCATAAGAAAAACACACATTTCCTGAATATGTTGAGTCATGATCTCAACCGAACACATTCCCGACTAGCTTCATGAATGGCTATTATCTCAACATGATTAGGACATGTGGCAGCTATTGTTTGTTTCATGGAATGCCATGATATAGATGTACCTCTGTATTTAAACAAATTGCCTATTTAAGTTCGGTCTTTATGTGGGTTAGATAAATAACCTGCATCGGCATAGCCAATCATGTCTTACTTGAATTAATTAGAATAGAACAATCTCATATCTAGAGTGCCCTGAAGATATCTATATATATGCTTAACACCATTCCAATGTCTTCTTGTTGGGGAGGAACTGAATCTTGCTAATAAGCTTACATCAAAAGCAATATCTGGCCGGTATTGTTAGCAAGATACATCAGTGCCCTAATTGCACTAAGATATGGAGTTTCATCACAAACGAGCTCTTCGTCATTTTCTTGAGGCCGGAATGGATCTTTATTTATGCCAAGAGATCTCACAACCATTGGGGTACTCAATGGATGTACATTATCCATGTAAAATCGCTTTAAAACCTTTTCAGTGTATGTTGATTGATGGACAAAAATTCCATTTGTTACATGCTCAATTTGTAGGCCAAACAAAATTTTGTCTTACCAAGATCTTTCATTTCAAATGCTTCTTCAAACACTCTATAGCCTTTGGAATCTCTTTAGAAGTTCCAATGATATTCGAGTCATCAACATACATAGATGTGATGACAAATACATATCCATACCTCTTAATAAAGACACAACGACAAATAGGGTCGTTTTGTACCCTTCATACTCGCTAAGGCAATTGTACCACATCGTCCCTGATTGCTTCAATCCGTATAAGGATTTCATAAGCTTTATTGAACAAGTTTCCCTTGATCTTTTATGTGCTTCTAGAACATTAAATCCTTCAGGGATTTTCATAAAAATTTCATTGTCTAGGGAGCGATATAAGTAGGATGTGACAACATCCATCAACCGCATATCAAGCTTTCCATGGACTACAAGATTTATTAGATACCTGAAGGTAATTGCATCTACCACGGGAGAATATGTCTCCATATAATCAATGTCAGGGCTTTGCGAAAACCCTTGTGCAACAAGTCGTGCTTTATATCTGATCACGCCCAACTATGCCTTATAAAAAGGACAAAGTGGTCACCGAAAATATATTCCGGTTATTAAGTACGGAGTCGAATCCCACAGGGAATTAACCTATCAATTACAGCTAGCTATAAGCCCCACACAATTCTACATAGTCAACTTCCTAAGATATTTAGATAATATATTGGTTGTTTTCTAACTAACTATTACTTGATGAATATAGAGTAAATAAGAAGTAACTATGAATGGGTTGTAAACAATAATTGGAATGATCTAAGGTTATGATTTCTCCTATTGTCGGAATCATTTCCGCTATGTTTGTTATAAATTTGCCAAAGTCTTCTCTATTGATCATGAGCAATCAGACTATCGTAACTCTCTCCAGAGTAATTACAATAATATACTAGACATATTCTTCCGAATTACACTACCTAGCTTTAATTACAACTCACTTAGATCGCACCCAAGGTTTTGTTATACCTAATCCCACCTTTAAACCTTCGTATTGAACCCTCATATACGTCAGGAGTGATGTTGTTCAACAACGACCTAAATATGCACCCTCTCTAGAGTAATGCACACTAAATAGGCACATCTTATTGAGGGCCCTTCAATCAACAACAACAAGCATGTAGTTGAACAAATAGAGATAAAACTATGGAAAAATTATATTAACATAACAAGAAAATCATCCTTCAATAGGTTCCATCAAAACCCTTGATTTGAAGTTTAGCTACTTGTCACGCCCCAGAATCCTAATCCGGGTCGTGATGGCGCCTAACGACGGGGTTTGGCAAGCCGACGTAAATTCCACTAAGTGCTTCTCTTAACTTGGTTCAATTATTCACCCATTTACCGATTTTAACAAGTTAAGTCATGATATAGAGAGGTAATAACTCGGCGGTAGATACAATAGCTATAAAGAAGCGCGAGCTAAACATACAAGCACATATATGTATAAGCCCAAAATCCCAAAACCACCACTACGTGTGTGCCAGGAACTAATGTCACGAGTATCATGGGCATACTAACGGAATATACAAAGGATAATAATATATACAATCCCATTGTCTGCATGAATAGATGGGAAACAAAAGTAAATTAAACTCCATGGTGCTGCTGGGGATCGCCAGAGGAAGCAGCTCACCGTGAAGTCAAATCCGCTACGGTCACTATCTAGGTCCGGTCTGATAACCAGGTGCACCAGACTCAGAACCTGTACAGTTAAGTACAGAAGTGCAGCATGAGTACATATTAAATAAATATGTACCCAGTAAGTATCCCGTCTAATCTCGAAGAAGTAGTGATGAGAGGTCGACTTGACACTCACTAAGGTCCAACAATATGGTATAACAATGATAAAATAAAAGCAGTAGGCATGTAGACAGTGAGTAGCAATTATGTACAAAACACAGAAATCCAAGAAAAATACTGGAACAATAACAATGACCACTTTCTTTCCCCCAAAATATCTCACACAAGTCAACATCCATGAAACAATGCCAAATAATCATGCGCACACAGGAATAAGACAATCGGCCGGAGTCATAAGGAAAAATAGCTATGTACTGCCGGGGATCGACTGACCCGTCCCAAAAGTGCTTGCTTACCATAATCATGACTACGCACTGCCGAGGATCGATCGGCCCGTCCCAAAAGTGCGCCTTTCATTGTAACTATATCATAACATAGTACAACTACTGCCGAGGATCGAACGGCCCGTACCAAAAGTGCATTCTCAATTATATCATCTCTGTGCACTGCCGGGGATCGACCGACCCGTCCCAAAAGTGCACCTTTCAATCCGTCATGGCGTACGGCCCGCTCCCATGAGAGTGGGGGAAATCACACATCGCTCGCGGAATGTAAATTGTGAAGCGGTCACATGCACACACAATAACTGATAAAACTTATTCCCCATAACAAATTCCTTTCAATTCAACAATTTCCATAAAGCCTCAGAGGAACAATACTATACATGATCTCATAATCCATATGGCGTTACAAGGAATCATATAAGGCATTACAAGGAAGCATATAAGGCATGATGTGGGCCTAACTACCCGGACATAACAATGATAGCCGCTACGTACAGACTCTTATCACTTGGTGAGTACGTAGACCCCAAACAATTTACACATAGCATATACATCACCTACGGGGACAACCCCCTCTTACAAGGTTAGAAAGGAGACTCACCTTGTGTCGACTCTACCCCTCGGACCACAATTGCGCCAGAAACTACGAACTCTACACCCGAGGACTCGCAACTAGCCAAAAGATGTACAATTAAATCAATGCATGCACAATGTGGGAAATCATCATAGTAATTCAATAAAATCACTATTCTTGAAGAATTCCCAAATTCCAACCCCTGGTCCGCATGTTCAAATTCCGAAAATTCTCGAAGGGATCACTCACCCATAGCCTAAGGATCATTAATGTGTGATTTCTACTTGAATTCATGGCCTAAAATGGAGAATCACAAAATCCTCAAGAGCCCTAAAATTACTACCTAATTCCATGATTTTTGATAATTTAGTAGGGAATTTAACTAGGAATTGATGTTTGAAACTAGTGTTAGATAGGGAATTTACTTACCTCAAGTACTAGGTTGAAGGCCCTCTTGGAAGCTCTCAAATAACACAAGGAAGAAGATGGAAATGGAAGAAATGACTTAAATCCCGTGTTTAAATGAAATTTCACTGCCTGGCCTACAGGGGTTCCACACCTGCGGCTCGAGGACCGCACCTGCGGTCTTGCACCTGCGAGCTGGGGCTCGCACATGCGGTCTCGCACCTACGAGCTGGGGATCGCACATGCGGTCTCGCACCTGCGAGCTAGGGCTCGCACATGCGGTCTCGCACCTGCGGACTTGGGCGAGTGGGGCTGTGGTCGCACCTGCGAAGCCGGAGACCGTACCTGCGGTTCCGCTCCTGCGGAAAAGGAACCGCACATGTGGAACCTTCGCACCTGCGAGGCTGGGACTGTAGGAGCGGTCCCGCACCTGCGGCTGGGCAACCGCACTTGCGGTCACACCAGATAAAGTGCACCAGCTGCATCTTCAGCTGGGTTTGGCCTCGTGTGGTGTCCGGGAGGCACCTGGGCCCACCCGAGCCCCCGTCCAAATATACCAACAAGTCCTAACTCATAATACGGACTCGATCGAGCCTTCGAAACACCCAAAACAACACTAAATCTAAAAATCACCCTTCAAAACCCCTAGGATCAAACTTAAGGATTTCTAAGTTCTTGATTTCTATAACAACGCGCCGGACCGACCTATACTACTTGGAATGACCCCAAATTTTGCAGATAAGTCATGAATGACATAACATAACTATTCCCGGTCTCAGAATTTCATTCGGACCTCGGTAACAAAAAATCACGTGCCAAACCAAATTTCAAATACTATGAAAATCCTCAAAACTTCATTAACTCTCAATTTCCCATTTTTGATCTGAAACCCGTCAAATCAAGTCTGTTACTTACCAAATTTCGCAGACAACTTAAATAACACATATTGAACCTGTTTTGGGCTCCGAAACCATAATACGGGCCCGGCAACACAGGTTTCACATCGAGGTTCATTTTCATAAGCCTTTATTATTTTCAGAAAACAATTTTCTTTAAAAATTCATTTCTCGGACTTGGGTCTTCTGAATTAGATTCCGGGCATACTCCCAAGTCCCATATTTTCCTATGAACCTTCCGGGACCGCCAGATCACGGGTCCGGGTCCGTTTACCAAAAATATTGACCAAAGTCAACTTTATTCAATTAATTACCATAAATTCAACTCTTTATCAAGTTTTTACATAAAGACTTCCCAGCTACGCGCCCGGGCTGCGTACACACATCAAGGTGAGATTAACAGAGGTTTTCGAGGACTCAAAACAAAGTCATAATTAAATTTACGTGATGACCTTTTGGGTCATCACACACTACTCATACTAATGCAAAACATAGCAATAATATGATTCATGATTCACAATGATAAGTAGAAAGAAGAAGATAGAAACTCTATAGAATTGCTTGATCTTCTCTCCCTTGTTCTTGCTTCCAGTTATGTCTAAAACAAGCCTAATTTGACTTCTGGGCAAATTTTGGCTCTTAGAGGTTTAGGTTAATTGCTCAGAAAATTACACAAAATCCCCTGCACCATGTCGCGTTTACCAGCCCGTTCACGGCCGTGGACTCAACCACGGACGTTACTGCGTACTTTAGCCCATGGACTATTTTCCTCCACGATCAGCTGCGCGCCCAGGTCGTGGACCTGTCTTTTTCATTTTTTTCTTGCTTTTCTCGCTCTTTTTCATCCGGGCTATCCTTTGATTGGACTTGTATGTTCATAATTGACTCGAAAACGCTCTTTATATCCCTCCTAGCTCGGAGTGGCTCCCGCATAACATAAATTTCTCAATTAGGGCATTTTGTTATCCTTTAACATTCAAACATCAATAAAGTGCGATTAAACTAGAGTGTAGATAACGTCTAAATTACATAATATAGGCTACTATCAACGCCCCACACTTAAACCATTTCTCGTCCTCGAGTAATAAGACCACACTCTACAGGCCTAAATTCATTAATAAACTTCCCTACTTATCATACCAAGAATATTTCACAATGGTCAACTACATTAGCGTAACATCGACACCTCGAGAGTAGATTCTCCCTAGCCGTGCAATGTCCCTAACCATCTTACTTACTCTAAGTCAGAGGTCCAAACTTACCTCCCTTTCATGAATCAAGTGCGTGCTCACCAAGAAGAGACTTATTTCATAATTAATATAATTCACGCACATTGAGGACTTCAAACAAACAAAATTCGCTCACCATTAGAAAGAACATTCTTGTGCCACAGAAAAATCACCATATGCTTGCCCGTAGTGTACTACTCTACTAATCGAGCTCATTCAGTCTTGAATCAATTAGGACTTTATTTGTATGTAATGTAGGCTGCAGGTCAGGTAGGATACATTTAGATATAATAGTGACTACACCTCCCTAAGCACTTTAATACATATATTTTAACATTAAAGCCCATACTTATGTCAAACCACAATTCCACCTTTACATCAATATGTAATACCCCATACTTCTTTAAGCACAATTACATCAAAAACCACCACCATCAAAGACTATTTTTCACATAATACAACTTTTGTTTCTTTTCTTTTTTCAATTTTTCAATTCAGGTGGCTTTTAGTATTACTTTTCAACACAATGCACCTTTCTCCTTATTTCATCAGTTTCACTCAGAAGCCAAACCAACCACCCCACACTTTAACTTTTACATAGTTAATCACAATTCAAGTGCTTATGAGAGGTGAAAAGGTTCAAATAGATGGACTATTCAAAAATTGGGTAAGGCTTGTAATGTGATTGCCAAAGAAACAGGATTATAGGCTAAAAGGGGTTTACTATGGTGTGTAGAAATTAGGTGGGTGGAACATGTATATATATGGTTCAACAAAGAAATACTTATATCACTTCCTAGACCAAATAAACTACCATTTCGCTTTGCAAACACATAGGGCAAGTTTTAGGCATTAAATGCCAGCACAAAATACACAAGCCTCACACACACATGGCATATGACTCAATCCATATTAGATCATCAGACACTCCACTCAAGGTACTTAAGCCAAATTAAGAACACACATTTTAAGGCCTTCTCAAGAGTCAACCAATCAGCCTAAGCGTCACAATAACATAGTCTATATTCACGACATCATGGAGTTAGGGGATCCTATTCAACTCTGCCCCTCGCCCATAAGTTCCTAAAAATGAGAAACTAACTATACTCGATTCAAATAAAACCCTTGGAAAAGAACCGTGGTTTAAAGTAAAACCAAGGGGGAGTTGATACACTACTACAAAACCAAAATCTTTTTGTTGTTTGTTTTGTTCGACTTTAGTGTTGTGATGACCCAAGGGGTTATTTATAAAATTAGACTCCGTTCCATGCAAAATAACCATAAAAAGACTAAAATGAAATACCTCGATTTTCCTGCGTAGTCTGGGCGTGAAAACGGAAAGCTTTTATGTGAAAATATGAGAAAAAGTGATTTTTAAAATTTAAATTTGATAAAAGTTGACTTTGGTCAACATTTTGAGTAAACGGACCCAGATCCGTGTCCAGATGATCCCGTGAGGTCCACAATAAAATATGGGACTTGGGTGTATGCCCGAAAATGAATTCCGAGGTCCCAAGCATTAGAAATCAATTTTTGAAAGAAATTGTTTTGCTGAATTCTTCATGAATTAAAGAAATGCAATAATGCTAAAAATCATTGGTATCGAGTCCGTATTTTGGTTCTGGAGCCCAGTACAGCTTTGTTATGATATTTAAAGATTAACTGTGAATTTTGGTGAAAAACGGAGTTCGTTTGACGTGGTTCAGACATCCGGTTGAGAAATTATGAACCTTGAGAGTTTTTTATGAAAATGATGAGTTTTGAGGTTTAATTCATAGATTTACATGTTATTTTCATAATTATATCGCACAATCAAGTCCGTATGATATTTGTAGACTTGCGTGCATGATTTGTTTGGAGCTCCAAGGGCTCGGGCGAGTTTCGGATAGGCCACGGGGTGTTTTACACTTGAAAATAACTGCTGGTTTTTCAATATCTGGTGTCCAGGTTTTTGTACTATGAGATCGCATAGGTATAACCGTGATTACATAGTGTAGTCTTCAGGGGTCCCAAAATATTGTATTGTGCGAACGCAGCTCCTGGAGTGCGATCGCAAAGCACAGTCCAGGTAAGTTGTGTGATCGCACAGTGTTATCCGCGATCGCACTGTCTACCCCCTACCCTGTGCGAACGCACTCCCCTCCCCGTGATCGCACTGCCCAGTCCCCCCCATACCCTGTGCGATCGCATGTAATTATTCGCGATAGCACAGGGCCCCAGCCCAGCTAATATAAAAACGAACTTAAAACCGGGCAGAACCCTTTCTTCTCCAAATTTTCGAGGTTCCAACCCTAAAAACGAATTTTCTTCAACAATATTCAACCCCAATTCATAGGTAATCAATTCAAAACTTTGTTCTTTCAATTTCTTATTATTTTGCATCACTTTTAAAGAAAAAACAAAGGATTTTCATGATAAAAATCTAGGTTTCGGGTAGAATTAGGGAGTTTTGTAAAAATCAAATTTTTATATCAAATTAAGGTCGAATTTCAAAACCAATAGCATATTTGGGTTCTTGGGTGAATGGGTAAACGTAATTTGGTCCGAACCCCGAGTTTAGTCCAAGCGGGCCCGGGTCAGGTTTTCACTCTTTTTTAGAAAACGTAGGAAAAATTATTTTTTTCAATAAAGTTAGTTACTTTAAGCATTAGTTAATGATATTAACTAAATTTTTATTAGATTCGAGCAAGTTAGAGGTGAATTCAAAAGGAAAAGCAATAATTGAGCAGTGAGTGGCCTGCAGAATTGAGGTAAGTATTTGGTCTAACTTTGGCTTGAGGGAATATGACTCCCCACTTGTTTTTTATGTGAAATGCATGGGCGTGGTGTATAGGTGTGGTGACGAGTATCTATACACCACCCAAATTATTTGTTAAACATGATTCCCTTTCCGTTCCCCACTTATTTGATCATTATCTTAATTGTTATATGTTCATTATTGCTTCTATGACTATTTGGCCTTGTTGATCTGTGTTAGATATTATTGTGATTATTTGGGAAGAGTATTGGTTGTTTGAATCGGTTTCTTGTTGGATGTATAACGGTTGAGAGGTTTGGCATTATTTTTACGAATTATGTATATATATTTACTTTCCTGTTGGTTTCGTCTTGATAATATTGAGGAAGTTTTGAGAAATGTAGTCTAACTGTTTCGTAATTGTTGAGGTTCACGTGGTTATTGGGTTTCATTGAGTTATTTCAAATTGTTGTTGCAAGTGTGTTAAAAATGTTGACTGTTCTCTTGAGTTTATTATAGTATATCAAGATTGAGCTGGATTGACAGTGTTACTGTGATGACCCAAAAAGGGGTCATCTTGTGTGCATCTAATTTGGACTGTGTTTCGAGGCCCGAAAGCCTCCATTAATCTCACCTCGATGTGCGTGCGCATCCCGGGCGCGTAGCCGGGAAGCCTTTATGTGGAACCTTGATTTAAGAGTTAAATTTTGGTAATTAATTGAATAAAGTTGACTTTGGTCAACATTTCTGGTGAACGGACCCGGATCCGTGATCTGACGGCCCCGGAGGGTCCGTAGGAAAATATGGGACTTGGGAAAATGCCCGTAATCGAATTCCGAGGACCCAAGTCCGAAAAATAAATTTTTGAAGAAAATTGTTTTTTGAAAATATTAAAGGCTTATGAAAATGAACCTTGATGTGAAACCTGTGCTGCCGGGCCCGCACTATGATTTCGGAGCCCGGAACAGGTTCAATATGTGTTATATAAGTTATCTGTGAAATTTGGTAAGAAACGGACTTGATTTGATTGGTTTCAGATCAAAATAAGGAAAATTGGAGTTAATGAAGTTTAGAGGTTTTTAAAGAATTTGAAATTTGGCTTGAAAGGTGAGTTTATGTTCTCGGGGTCCGAATGAAATTCCGAGACCGGGAATAGTTCCGTTGTGTAATTTATAACCTATCTGCAAAATTTGAAGTCATTCCGAGTAGTTTAGGCCGGTTCGGCGCGTTAAAGTGAATTCTAGAATTCCAAGTTCTTAAGTTTTGATTCAATTTGGTTTTTGGATTTAATTCTGAGTTTCGTTGTTTTTTTTCATGTTCTGGAAGTTCGAGCGAGTCCGTATCATGAATACAGACTTGCCGGTGCTTTTGGATGGGGTCCCGAGGGGCTCGGGGGTGTTTTAGACCCCCTGGTGCTAAGTTGGAAAACCAGAAAAATCTGCTATCTGGTTTCCTTCTCTGCGACCGTAGAAGGTGGGTTGCGATCGCGGAGAAGGATTTTGCCGGGCTAGTGATTGTTCACCGCGATCACAGCCTCCCCTCCGCGATCGTAGAGTTATGGGTTCCACACCTTCGCTATCGCAACCCGTTTCTTGCGATCGCATTGGGTCGCGTCTAGGCCGGGTGAGTTTGTTCTTCACAATCGCAGGACCCCTGCCGCGATTGCAGAGGTCTTGCCAGTTGTGCTTCGCGATCGCAGGACCTCTGCCGCGATCGCAGAGGTCTGGCCAGTTGGCCTTCGCGATCGCAGGCCCCTTGTCGCGATCGCAGTGAAGGTTTTCCTGGGCAGTACTTAAATGTCCAATTACGGGATTCTTCTTCATTATTCAATAACTAACCTCCATTAGAGCTCCTCCAAGCTAGGGAAAAGACTGCCCAAGTTCAAACTCATCAAGGTAAGTGATTCCTAGTCCGTTTTCATGACTTTTAACATCAAATTCAAATAAAATCCTCTTCCAATTATCTTAAAATGCATAGGAATTGATAGAAAAATGTGAGGTTTTGGGAAAATAGTGAAACTTCATTTTTTAGCCATAAATTCCTAAATGAATTATGTAATTACGGTCCTTAGGCTTCGGGTAATTCCTTCCTTCGAAAATTTCCGGAATTTGACCATGAGAGGCCAGGGTTGGAAATTGAGAAGTTTTCAAGAATAGCGATTTTATTGAATAACTAGGATAAGTTATCACATTGTACATGCATTGATGTTATTGTATATCTTTTGACTAGTTGCGAGTCATCGGGTATAGAATTCGGAGTTTCAGGCGCAATTGTGGTCCGAGGGGTAGATTTGACACGAGGTGAGTCTCCTTTCTAACCTTGTAAGAGGGAATTGTCCCTATAGGTGATGTATATGCTATGTGTAACTTGTTTGGGGGCTACGTACGCACCAAGTAACGAGAGTTCGTACGTAGCGGGTATTATTGTTATGTCCGGGTAGTTAGGCCCACATCATGCCTTGTATGTTTTTCTTGCAATGCCTTATATATGTTTCTTTCTTTTCGTTGAAATGCTCATATGATTTATTGTAATGCTATATTTACTACAAAATTATGTTTTGCATCGTGTCGTTCTTCTGAGGTTTATTGAAACAAAATTGTGAAATATAAGGGAGCGGGTCGTACGCCACGGCGAAATTGAAAAGAAATTGTGAAATAAATGGGAGCGGGTCGTACGCCACGACGGAATTGAAAAGAAATTGTGAAATATAAGGGAGCGGGTCATACGCCACGGCGTAATTTAAAAGAAATTGTGAAATAAATGGGAGCGGGTCGTACGCCACGGCGGAATTTAAAAGAAATTGTGAAACAAATGGGGGCGGGCCGTACGCCACGGCGGAATTGCAAAGAAATTGTGAAATAAATGGGAGCGGGCCGTACGCCACAGCGGATCAAAGAATTTGTGATTTTTGTTTTCATTCGGTGGTCTTACTTTTGAAAGTGCTTTATTGTCTTAGTTCAGTAACTGTTTGGATTTTTCTGTTCTCAGTACGTGTACTTGTTGCTTATTTTTCCCTGACATGCCTACCATATTTCATCATGTTTATCATTTGTTATTACTGGTGGACCCTAGTGAGTATCGAGTCGACCTCTCGTCACTACTTCTTCGAGTTTAGGCGGGATACTCACTGGGTACATATTTATTTAATATGTACTCATGCTGCACTTTCTTTTCTTTTCTGTACTTGACTGTACAGGTCCGGAGGCTGGCACGTCTGACTATCAGGCCGGTGCTAGATATTGATACCGTGGTCATACTTCTCGGTGAGCTGCTTTCTCGGCGACTTCCTAGCAGCACCCTGGAGCTCTTTTGTTACATTTCTCCGCTCATTTCATTCAGACGGAGACTCTGTATATATTGTAGTCATTGTATATTCAGTAGTTGCCCATGACACTCGTGACACTAGTTCCTGACACACACGCGTAGTGTATTAATATTGTTGGGGTTTTGGGATATATATCCATGTGTATGCTATATCTCGGCTTTGTATCTTTTATGACTTACTTTCGCTCAAGGATAGTATCATGTTAGTTGCTATAACTGGTAATCTCTGACTAGTTTGATTAGATGGGAAGGGTAGCACTTGGTGTAATTATTGCTGGTTTGCCTAACCCCGTTGGGCGCCATCATGACTCGGATTGGGATTCTGGGTCGTGACAGTTACGGTGTTTACTTATATTCTGGTTGATTTTATTGTGAAATGATATTGGTTAAAGCTTATGAGCTATATGATCTTCTGTTTGAAATTGTGGAAATAACAGTATTGTGAAAGGCTTGGCCTGAACTGTGAAACTCTTTATAAATAAATTGATATAATATGTCTGGTGGGAGCGGGTTGCACGCCGCAACAAGGAGTGATAAGGGAGGACAGGTGGGATCAGGTTGCACGCTGCAACAAGAGCAATAAGGGTGATATATTTAGGGAGGAGCAATAAGGGAGGATAGGTGGGAGCGGGTTGCACGCCGCAACAAGGAGCGACAAGGGTGGACATATATATTTCTGCTGATTTTCAAAGAAAAGAAAGATTTGAAAAGCTAAATGATTATTTTTACTATTTTGTTTTTAGGAAAACAACGATTTGAAACTTTTTATTTTATATTACTATTTTCAAATTTTGGCACTACTTTTATTCAAAGTTAAAGTTTGAAAACCTGGAAATTTTGCAGCTTAACTATTTATTTAGATTTCCTTCTTTCTTTATATTTATTGTCTTAGTGATATTTTTCTTGTTCGTGTAGAATTTGTTTTATTGCGTTATTGCATATATTATCGTCACATGTTATATGTTGTTAAAGCCCCGCCTTAGCCTCGTCACTACTTTGCCGAGGTTAGGCTCGACACTTACTCTGTACATGGAGTCGGTTGTACTGATACTACACTCTGCACTCTTTTGTGCAGATCCATGTACTAATCATCAGTAGAGATACTTAGAGAGGCTATTCATTCGTTCGGAGACACGAGGTACATCTGCCGGCGTTCGCAGAATTCCGAGAGTCTTCTCCCATTATTATTTACACTGTTTTATTATATTCAGAACAGTTACACTAATTCTTTCAGCCCTTATTTGTAGTATTCTTTAGTAGTTCGTGGATTGTGACATCAGACCCTGGGGTAGTCTTAGAGTCATTTATATAATTAGTTCGTGGTTCATTTTATTTAATTGGTCGCCATTATTATTTGATTTCATTATTGTTGGGAATCATTTTAATTAAGTTCATTTAAATTAGATTATTTATGCTGAAGTAATTAATTAAGGAAATTAGTTAATCGACTTCTAACATTGGCTTGCCTAGCAAGTGTGGTGTTAGGCGCCATCACGATCACTAAGGTTGGGAATTTGGGTCGTGACAAGTTGGTATCAGAGCACTAGGTTTACATAGGTCCCACAATCCACGAACAAGCTTAGCAGAGTCTGAAGGATCAGTACGGAGACATCTGTACTTATCTCTCAGAGGCCATTGAGTTAGGACCAATCTCACTTCTATTCTACTCTATCGTGCGAATTTATTCTACCATTGATGATTGAACCTGTCTATTCTTGTCCTCTCACAAATATCAACAACGTGCAAAGAGTTTGCAACCGGACAAGAGATGAAGCCCCAACGATAGCTATGATCAGGGGGAGAAACGGAAGTAGAGCTCATTTTAAAGCTCGAACATCAGTACCTATTGTACAGTCTCAAATGGATCTAGACGCGGAGGTTCTAGCTCAATCAGTACATATTGGACTAGCCCATATCCTAGAGGGATTCATAGTTACTTCGGTACTGCATAACAAGGGAATAGTTTAAAGCAGCGGAGTTGATGTATGTGAGCTGTGAAGTTTAACATTATGAATTATCAGACATTGTGACCTATGGCTTCGTGCCAAGTGAGGAAGTCCAGTGTCAAGGAATAGATTGCGGGGTCATGTGTTATATCGATTTTGGCCTGAAGGGTATAAGGCCTGAGATTTTTGGCAAGAGATAAAGCTAAGAATTGCGGTGTGTCTGTCTCCTTAATGATCATATACCTCAATACCAAAGGAGTTACACAAGAAACTTTATATCTACAGAAGGTTTACTCAGCGTGGAAGTCACGGTTGCGGATTTTGGGGTGCTCCAGAGGGAGTATAGTGGTTGACAAGCTTTTAGACTACATGGTTCGTGCCAAGATTTATCGATAGAAAGCTCTACTTTTGTGATCGTTGTGTGTCAATGGAGATGAGATTTACCCCAAAAAGAATAACGAAGAGTATATGAATAAGTGGGGTAGCTCATCAGTGTTGAGTTAACATAAAAAGAGAAGAAATTGCCCGCCGGTGTTTGTAGCAAGCCTACGAAGAGGATGACCAGCCAATGCAACATCAATTACTTGACTCAGTTCTCATAAATGCCTTTGAAAGAGTTTGTTTCTTGAACTTACCATTTTGCGTGGCGCATAAGGTTTGAACGGTTGCGTCACGTCATATGACGGTGTTAGAATATGCCATCAGGTTCGCTAAGTTAGCCCGTCATACTCCTACGTTGGTTCATATAGCTAGAGAGCGAGTCCCTGGACTCATTAAAGGATTCAAATATGATTGTAATATTTTGGACGACTCAAGGCAGGTTGATACTTCATTTCGGCTAGTGATAGAAATTGTCCTAGACTTGGGAGAGTCATATTTCATCAGAACAGTCAGGCTACATGCCCCATTGTAGTTACAACTAGCTTACATGTCAAAGGTGGAGGTCAGACTCCTAGAGATGGAGACCCAGCCTGTTGGTATATTTTCTATGGTAGGGCTGAGGTCGTTACATTAAATGGTGTCATTACAAGAACAATATCTAATTATATAAAGTGATGATTTACTGAATATGATACGGTTATGCGTAACTAATAAAATTATTCTAATATGCTCTACTCTCGGGTGAGCTTCGTAACACAGAAATCTACTTATGGGAATACTTGTTTTGAGAAATTCTAAGGACATAACTGTGTCTATCATTACGTGTTGAAAATTTGTTTGGCGGAAAATATTTAAAGGAAGGAAATGGAATGTTTCGATTGGCACGATACGCATGTTGCTTGTGATTCAGAATTGAGGACGAGGTCCTCGCATTTTAATACGATTTGAGATATTTAAATCGGGCACGAGCTGCGGAGGAAGTTATGTAAGGACGAGGTCCTTGTGATGGAAATTCTTGTGTTTAAATTCTCCCATGTGAATTTAAAAGTTTTCTATAGTACTGGTAGGGAGTCATGCAGCTTAGGCTTATTCAAAAATTTATGTATGAAATAATGATAATAATAAATGAATAAATAATAATAAAAGTAATATAATAATAAGTAAATAAATAAGTAAATAAGGAAATTAAGTAATTAACTGTGCATAATTTGCTAAATTCGTGTTATAATTATTGAGCTTTAACCTAGAAGGTAGGTGCCCCCCTATGTGGCGTTAAATGAGGAACGTTAATTCGGGTATATAATTGCAAGGTTTTCAAGCATCGTATCTCGTCATCGATATTGTGAAGGTTTGAAGGAGATTTTCTTTGTTGACGTGAAGCTATTTGATAATTCTGTAATATTCTATGAGCAACTATTAAGAAAAGAGAGGCAGTCAAGAATTGTCCTAGATCCACTACAACTACGGAGATTAGGAGTTTCTTGGGTTTTGTCATGACCCAAATTCCGCAGCGGTCGTGATGGCGCCTAATACCGGGGCCAGGCAAGCCAACACCTATCTACTAGTGAGGTTACTTTGCATGTTTAAGTGATTAAAATCTCTTTCGGGGATTTAAGGTAAGCAATTCATTAAAAACAACATTTAAACATAAGCACGTAAATTTATGTAATTCAAAGGCATTGCCAGCACATACAACTCCGCAAAATACCAGGCAAAAACTACAAAATGCTACTAATAAATGCACTACTGTCTGAAAGGTAATAGACAATAATATTCCAAAACTATAAGCAGAGGACTCCACAGTGCTGCCGAGATTGCCAAGGGAAGCAGCTCACCGTGTAGTCATCCGAATAGAAACTCTCAACGATGACCACCGGAATAGTGACCGGATGCAGCTGCCTCAGAACCTGTACAATTAAGTACAGAAGAGCAGTATGACTACATATATTTAAATATGTACCCAGTGAGTATCCCGTCTAAACTCGAAAGGTAGTGACGAGAAGTAGACGTATTACTCACTAGGTCAATAATAATAATATATTGCAACAAGATTAAACAGGAGAAAATAATTATGGAAAACGGGTAGACATGGAGCAGTCAAGTATACAAGTAAAATCTCCCTTTCAATATCAGACAACAATAGTAAATAGAATCCTCGAGTTTCCTTCCAGACCAAAAAATTTAAATAAGGATAATTTATGATAAAAGCTCCCAGACAGATAAATAGCATGTAATATGCCGAAGCGTACGACCGAAGCATCGCAATAATTTAAATGTGCACTGCCGAGGGTCGACGGCCCGAACCATAGATGCATCTATTACTCCGCTCATGAATCGATCATGTGACGCGATTAACATAATATAAGGCTACCCCGCTCAAGAATAATACCTGTGACTCGAGTGCTCGTAATATACACATAATCATTAGGAAAGCCTTAAGAGAAATTTCGGTGCATGATTGGAAATATAGAATCAACATTTAAATTTACAAAATACCTTCTATTATTTTTGTTTAACCAAAAAATGAACCTTTTTGACTAAAGTTTAATTTCAGGAAAAACTCGGGTTACTGATAATCGGATCAATCAAACAAAGAATAAAAAGAAATCGTTGAGAATAAAAAAGAAACAGTAACTTATATTGCTCGAAATTTGATCCCCTGTTTGTTACATTGACATTCCTTTTATAGGAATGTTTTCCTAGTACAACGTTTGTATTACTGTCATGAAGCCTATTTAATGCTTAATTATTACATTTATGAGGCGTTATAAAAATGACTAGTAACTGTTATTTTAGGAATTGTGTAACGTACGAGGCATTGATTGCTGATCTTTGAATCGGCCTGTTATTGTGTCCGGATTCGCTGTGACCATGCCTTTTTTCTTTAGTGATCTTTTCCGTGGCTAATTCCTTGCATTGCCCGTACCTCTTTATCTCGCATCCGCGTGTGATATTTTGATTGGTCCACCTGGCTAGCTGAGTCATCTAAAATCTGTACACGTGTAAGACTATATTTTTTACCAATACAGATAGTCCCCCCACTTGCCATGTATTGAGCGTATAATACTTGGTAAGTGGATGTTCATTTATGGAGGGAATATTTTGCCGCCGCTTTATCTCGAAACTTTGTATTCCTTTAGTGACGCATGCTCTGCACAGTACTTCCATTTAATGCTTATTTCACGTGTTCATTTCTGATTGGTTCTGAAACGACTCAGCGCCTTTTAGGGATTTTTTGCGGCTGCATCAGTCCCAAAGTGACACTTTTGATTATGACCTTCCATCATTACCTTTTCAATCTTTGACGGTTGCCATTAAGTATAAATAGTCTTCTTCATTTCTTCCTTAGCACGAAAAAAGAAAACTTTTGCATCTCAATTTTCTCTTTGTGAAAGAATTTCTTCTTTAGACTTTATAAATATGTCTTCATCAGGCCATTCTGAAAAGGTTATTGATGTTGAGGCTCTAGCTTCTTCTTCTGCTCCGACGAGGAGTCGAAGAGGTGGCCGACTAAGGAGCCTTGGACGTACTTTTTCTAGAGGTTCTTCTTCTTCTTCCCCGTCTAGGGCGTTGTTTTCCCCGTGAGGTAGATCTTCTCAATCTGTTTCTAGGAGTAGGGATGATTTTCATGAACCTAGAGTTGACGAAATCATCCCTTCTGAGATAACTTTTCCAGAAGTAAATTCTCCTATTACTGAACAATCTCTTTCTCTGGATAGTATTGAGAAATATGCCACTATCATTACTGTGGGTCACATTCCCATTGTTCATAGGGAATGTTTTTGGGAGTCTAATGTTCCTGTTCTCGTGCCAAGTAGTATTCAAAGGATTACATCCTTTAAAGCTTGTTTTTCTTATGTTTTCACTTATCCTTTTACGTTAGGATTTCAACTTCCTGTTGATCCTGTGATTATAGAGTTTTGTTGCTTTTTTAATATTTGTTTAGGACAAGTTGGTCCCCTAGTATGGCGTGTTGTCGCCTGTTTGAGAGTCTTGGCTTCAAAGGTTTCCGTTCCTTTTATCCTTCCTCATCTGCTGCATTTGTATTCTCCTGCTTTATTCC
The DNA here is from genome assembly GCA_005239495.1 of Nicotiana undulata. NCBI lineage: Eukaryota > Viridiplantae > Streptophyta > Magnoliopsida > Solanales > Solanaceae > Nicotiana > Nicotiana undulata. Next base: position 68,507 of record ML264699.1, on the reverse strand, counting down.
GTCAGGGGTTTTTTACTTTAGTTGCCCGGAGTAAGAGGGTGTTAGTAACCCCTGGTGATGATAAAGATAGAGGTTGGTACCTTAGGTACGTGGATGTTCCCACTGCTGTTTTAGTGGGTGAAAATAATCTTCCCTTCCCCGAGAAGTGGAACCGTGCACGTAAGTATTTTAATTCGTACCTGATTCATTTGTAATGAAATTTGTTTGATGTTTTATGACACCGTATCTGTTTCCCTTTAATTTACAGCAACTATGAATGTTGTCGACAATGTCTCCGACATCCGTAGTTGGGTAGAAAGAATGTTAACTGCTGCTCCTGCCAAGGAAAGATCTTGGAAGTACTTTTCGGCAAAGTACAAGTGGATTGTTAAGACTCATGGTAAGCAGAATTTTTCTCATTCTTTTCTCTGCTTGAGTTCTTTTTATTTTATTTTTTATTAACTCTTTTCCTCTTTCTGATAGGGTTTACTACTCGTGGGGTATCTTTCTTACTTCCAAGGTTGTCATTGTCCCAAGCTCAGAATATTTTGACGAGTGCTTCGAAGAGGAAAGCCCTGGATTCCCGTTCCGAAGGGGAAGATGAGGGTGAAGAAGAGGGAACTTTAGTGCACCGGATGAGAAGAAGGCGGGTAATCTAGGACAAAGAGTCTACTCCCGTGCCTCTTTCTTTCGTGTTGGCCATCAGGTCTTCTTCTTCTTGAGATCAATCTCAATCTCCATCTCGGGACTCTGCTGAGCGTTTATTTCAGGAAGGGTTCGAGATGGATCCTGACGATGTTCCTTTGGCTACCATTTACCCGCATTTTGCTGCTATCTCTGCTCCCCAAGCTGCTGCTGTTGTTTCTTCTCCAATTCCTATTATTTCTTCAGTTTCTCCTTCTTCCATCTCGATTGAAGTGCCCGCGACTCTTTTGGCTCCCGGCCCTTCCGTTTCTTCCGCTGCCCCTTCGGTCCCAGCTTCCATGCCTTCTGTTATAGAAGAAGGGTCTTCCAGCAGGGGGATGCGAAGGGTCTTGATTGAGGTTCCAGCTGGTGGCAACCTCTTTAAGAAGATCAGCACCGGGGAGCCGGAAATGTGGCTCAAGCCTTTGATTGGACCTGAGGAAAGAACTAAACTTGACAGCCACGCATCTCTCACTTGGGCTAATGAGGTGGTGCATAATTCCTTGAAGGTATATACTCGATCTTTTGTACATACATTGCTTCAATAAATAGTTTTAATATTCTTAATTGTTTTACTGCTTTTGTAGACGCACCTTATCGGTTTGGAGCTCATGAAAAGAATTTCTAATTATGAGAAAGAGTTGCAAGTGCTTCGTGGGCTGGATGATTTTAAGGCACAGTACGAAAGCCTTCAAATTGAGATGGAAACTTTATAAGGAGAAAGAGATACCTTAAAGGAGCACCTGAAAGTTGTGAGAGGAGAATTAGCAGTGGAGAAGGCTTCTTCCAGCCAAGCTAACAAGGATAAAGACGTTCTTGAATCCTCTTTTGCCGAGCAACTGTCAAAAGCCACGGAAGAGGTCCGGTATTTGAAGGATTTGCTGGGACAAAAAGAAGAATATTCCGGAGAGCTCGTACGTAATCTTTCTCAAGTTCAAGAAGATCTTCGTGAGGCTCTGGCAAAGACCCAAAATTTGGAAGAGTTAGTCGCGCCTTTGAAGGTTGCTCTTGAAGCTGCTGAAGCCGAAAATGACAGCTTGAAGGCTGAACTTCAAGTGTGGTCGAAAGATTATAATGATCTTGAAGAGTCAACGGCTGTTGAAGTGAGTTGGGCGTATATGAATGCTCGTCATGACACATTAATGGAGATGAGTCAAGCAGGCTTTGATCTTGATGTTGAGATTGCAAAGTCTAAAGAAGCCATAGATAAGACTCAGCAGGGTCTCAACCTTTCTCCAGTTAATGAAGCAGCAGCCGACTCTCCGGAAGAAGAAAGCAGTCATTCTCCTCAAAAGTGAAAATTCTGGTTGTTTTCCTTTTTTTTTAACATTGGATTGGTGTAATTACTCCCAACTCCATCGGGAGTAAGTTTAAAGTTTCTAAAGTCCCCAACTGACAACTTAGGGGCATTTTAAAAATGTAAATATTATGTGGCTAAGTACTTAGTTTTGTACTTATTGTACTTAGCTGTTTTTATATCAATGTACTGCTTTTGAGACTTTTATGAATTTTGAGCTTTAACCCTTCTATTCAAGTCTATTGCTTTTGCTTTTGCGAGGTCTTTGTAAGTATCTCTTAGCTTTCTTTGCGTAAAAAGATACGTGTTTTGTTCTAAACCCTTTTATGTCGGGTGTAGTACAAGCTTTAGACTTCGTATGTGAAAGGCTTTGTTTGTGAATCAAAAGCCCATTTAATGTTTTAATGAAGAAGACGTCTCAACTTCATTGAAAATGCAATACAGTGATTGGAATGTTTCACATGTTTTAGGAATGTTTTTGTGAGAGGTTTTTGCTTGAACTTTCACAACATTTTTACATGTGTTACGTTTGTCATCTAAAACTCATGTTGCAACTGTTTTTAACAGATTTAATAGTCACTTGTATTTCGTAACTATTTTTAGTGGATAACAGTTTTTTGAGTTAATACAAGGAGGCAACTATTTTTCATTAGTAACAGTTTTCGTATTGACTGTTTTATTTGCAACAGTTGTAAGTACGAGAGAAATGTAATATAATCCGTAACTGTTTTTAGATATAACAGTTTTGAGAATACATACAAGGGTTTCGATCTTTCATCCGTAATTGTTTTTAAATAACAGTTTTCCATTTGAGTACAAAGATTTCGTAACTATTTTTATTATAACAGTTTTTGCTAAGTACAATGATGATGATCTTCTATCCCTAACTGTTTTTGATGTAACAGTTTGTACATTTCTTCTTTGTATCTATCATTTTACCTTCTAACCTGAACATGGTTCGAGGGTTTTTTAGAGTAGGCTTTTCGCAATTCTTGTGTCAGAGTCTTCAATTCTTTTGCTCATATCACTTGACTTGTTGGCTGAATGATTTTTTAAGTTCGAGCATTCTGACTTCTGGTAGTCTTGGCTTTTTATATCATGTAGTCCCCCAAGTGTTGGAGCATTGAAGAATGAGATCTCGAGCACTTGATTATTCTTACATTGTGGTCCTTTCCCTGAAAAGGGAAAACATTCCGGACTCGAAGGTATATGCTTTTTTAGATGATGACTTCTTAACCCTTTAAAATATCCATCAGAAAGTGTAACCCTAGACCGGGAATTATGTTTCCGCGCGTCATTGCGGTTCTAATGTCATCATCTGGTGATGGGTTATCTCTTTGGCTATCATCTAAAAAGGTTAGTAAAATTTTAAATATTTGAAGATAAAATTTGAACACGTAATACCTGATCGTGGGTACTTCTTTTGCTTAGAAGAAGTATTTCTTCAGATGAATGGCATTCCAACTTGTTGGTAAAATCCTGCCGTCCATGGCTTCTAATTCGTACGCGCATTTTCCTGCTATTCCTTGTATCTTATAGGGACCTTCCCAATTAGGATTTAGTTTGCCAGTTCCTGCTTCCTTTGTTGACTAGAAGACTTTCTTAAGTACAAAGTCCCCAATTTTGAAATACCTGAGGTTGGTTTTACGATTGTAATATCGTTCTATGATTTGTTTTTGAGCTGCCATCCGTATTAAGGCCGCATCTCTTCGTGATTCGAGTAGGTCCAGATTGGTTTGCAGTTCAACGTCATTTGTTTGTTCCGTGGCTGTTGTCACCCTTAAACTTGGCTCGCCAATTTCCACGGGTATTAATGCCTCTGAGCCATAAACAAGTACGAAGGGGCTTTCTCCCGTGGCTGTTTTTGATGTAGTCCTGTATGCCCATAATACCGCTGGTAATTCTTCGGGCCAATTGCCTTTGGCTTTGTCTAACCGTTTCTTTATATTATTGATGATGATTTTGTTCGTGGATTCTGCTTGTCCATTAGCTACGGTGTGATATGGTGTTGATGTGATCTGTTTGATTTTCCAACTGTCAAAGAATTCTGTGATTTGAGAGCCTATAAATTGTGGGCCATTGTAACACACGTTCTCTTTTGGAATTCCAAACTGACATATTATATTTCTCCATAAGAAGCTTTTAACCTCCTTCTCCTGCATCTGTTTGAATGCTTCCGCTTCTACCCATTTTGTGAAATAATCAGTAAGTACAAGTAAAAATCGTACCTGACCTTTGGCTGGGGGGAGGGGTCCTACTATGTTCATTCCCCATTTCATGAAGGGCCATGGCGACATAATGGAATGTAACAGTTCGGCTGGCTGATGTGTTTTATTAGCGAATCGTTGGCATTTATCGCATTTGGATATGAAATTTTCCGCGTCTCCTTCCATATTCGGCCAATAGTATCCTACTCTTATTAAGGTTTTTACTAAAAACCTTGCACCTACATGATTTCCGCAGTGACCCCCATGAATTTCTTATATCACGTATTCCGTTTGATTGGGTCCGAGACACTTAGCTAGGGGTCCTCCAATCATTTTGCGATATAAGGTGCTGCGAACTAGACAATATCTAGCTGCTTTATGACGGAGCGCTTGAGCTGCCTTTTTGTCTTCAGGTACTATACCGTCCTGCAAAAAATTAAGAATTTCGTTTGTCCAATCCAAGTTAAATTATTGAAAGATACCTCATTTTTGCTGTGATCGGGTGTTGAATGGAAGAGATGTATGATAATATCGTTGTCTTTATGGGCTACGTCCGTAACTGCAGCAATGTTGGCTAATGCATCTACTTCAACATTTTCTTCTCTAGGTATCTGTGTTATTTCCCATGTTTTAAATTGTTTCACTAGTTTCCGTGCCTTCTCTGAGTACTGTTGCATTCGAGTTTCTCGAGCGACTTAATTTCCCTGCATTTGATATACCACAAGTTGGGAATCGTTGTTGATTTTGATTTGTTCGATTGACAATTCCCGTTCCAATTCTAAACCTGCAATAACAGCCTTGTATTCTGCTTCATTGTTAGTTATTGGACAGCATTTGATTGCTTGTCTAATTTTTTCACCTGTGGGTGATATCAGGATAATACCTAATCCTGCTCCCTTTATATTAGATGAGTCATCTGTAAATAGGGTCCATTGTCCTGGACTTATTCCATTAAAAAGTTGCAATTCTTCTTCTACTTCTGGAGTAATACTGCTACTAAAGTCAGCTATAAAGTCAGCCAATATCTGTGATTTTATTGCAGTTCTTGGTTGATATGCTATATTATGTTCACTCAATTCTATAGCCCATTTGGCTAATCTTCCTGACAATTCTTGTTTGTGTAGAATATTCCTTAAAGGATATGAAGTTACTACAGTAATTTGATGACATTGAAAGTAAGGACGCAATTTTCTTGATGCCATTATTAATGCTAAGGCTAACTTTTCTAGATGCGGATATCTAGTCTCTACGTTTAATAAAGTTTTAGTTACATAATAAATGGGAGAATGTTTACCTTTTTCTTCACTTACAAGTACTGCGCTAACGACAATTTCTGAGACAGCTAGGTAGATGTATAATCTCTCTCCATTTTTTGGTTTTGACAGCAATGGTGGTTTTGACAAGTAAGCCTTCAAGTCTTTTAGAGCCTGTTGACATTCTTTAGTCCATTCGAACTGATTTTGTTTTTTAAGAACTGTAAAGAACTTAAAGCTTTTTTCGGAGGATTTAGATATAAATCTCCCTAGGGCTGCTATTCTTCCTGTCAATCTTTGGACTTCTTTTTTATTTTTCAAGATTTCAGGTATTTCTTCTATAGCTTTTATTTGTGCTGGATTTACCTCTATTCCTCTGTTGGATACAATGAATCCCAAAAATTTACCAGATTGTACACCAAAGGCACATTTTTCTGGGTTGAGTTTCATGTTGTATTTACGTAAAATATCGAAAGTGATAGATAAATGTTGTAGATGATCTACTGCTTGTGTGGATTTTACAAGCATATCATCAATGTAAACTTCCATTGTTTTACCCAGATGTTCTTGGAACATTTTTGTTACTAGACTTTTATAAGTGGCACCTGCATTTTTTAATCCAAAGGGCATAACTTTATAGCAATAAGTCCCCCGGTTAGTAATAAAAGAAGTTTTTTCTTCATCGATGAGATCTATTTTGATTTGGTTATAACCAGAATATGCATCTAAAAAACTTAATAATTCATGACCCGCGGTTGCATCAATCATTTGATCTATATGTGGCAAGGGAAATGAATCTTTGGGACATGCTTTATTTAAATCAGTATAATCAACACATACCCGCCATTTGCCGTTCTTTTTAGGTACCACTACGGTGTTAGCTAGCCAGTCAGGGTACTTTACCTCTCGTATCGAACCTATATTTAGAAGCTTCTGAATTTCTTCATCGATCACTTGATTTTTGAAAGATCCTTGCTTTCGTTTCTTTTGTTTAATAGGTACGAACGATGGATCTTCATTTAGTTTGTGAGTCATCACTTCTGGCGGGATACCTATCATGTCCGAATGGGACCATGCAAAACAATCTTCATTAGCTTTTAAATAATTGATGAGCGTACCTTTTTGTTCTGGAGTCAGTCTTTCTAATAACTTCACGCCAACGTAAATTTTTCTTTCGGGCTCCTGTTCTGAGATGGGAACAGCCTCGAGTTCTTCAGCAGTTGTTTTGATACATTTTTCTTCTTCTGATTCATGAATGAAATCTGGCCTGGAGTCTACGTTCGTATGTTCTGCTTTATTCTTGATGCTCGCAGGATCTTCTTCCGTACCTATTAGAATATCTATTTCTTTGATTCGTAACTGACTAGAAGTTTGTGTCGTACCTATTTGTTGATAAACCTCTTTTTGAGGATTCGCCGTTTTTTCTACATCTCTTTTACTTCTAAGAAATATTGAGTTAATACTTCTTGAGGCTTGTTAGTCGCCCCTGATCTTTCTTATCCCCCATTTGGAAGGGAATTTTATTACTTTATGTAGAGTAGATGGTATTGCTTTCATATCATGAATCCATGGTCTTCCCAGAATGACGTTATAAGCCATCTCCGTATCAATGACTTGAAATTTGGTATTTCTGATAACTCCTTCAGCGTAAGTGTTGAGTTCAATCTCACCTTTAGTTATCACTGTTGAGTTGTCAAACCCAGATATGGCTTGAGCTTATGGAATCAATGCATTTTCTACTAGAATTTCCTCTACAACTTTTATCAAAATAATGTTGACTGAACTACCTGGATCAATCAACACTCTTTTAACATTAGTATCATGAATTAGTAAAGATATTACCAATGCGTCATTGTGTGGAAGTGTTAATCCTCCAAAGTCTGCGTCGTTAAAATATATTTTCTCTTCATTAATTTCTTTTCGAATCCGCTTTTCGTTGGTGTATGTGATTTTTGAAGTTAACTGACAGATTATCCTGTTTACTTCTTCTCCTCCGTGTATCACATTAATAGTTCGTTTTGGGGAAGGTGGCTTTGGTGGTTCCTGCCTGTTCTTCATATAAGCCTGTTTACCTTTATCACTGAACAAGTTTGTTAGATAACCCTGTTTTAATAAATATTCTATTTCACCTTGTAAGTACCTACAGTCTACCGCTCTATGGCCGTGATCGTTATGGAATTCACACCATTGATCGAGGTTCCTCCTGTTAGGGTTGGAACGCATTTCTTTTGGCCATTTAACTTTGTCTCCCATACTTTTTAGTACTGAGATCAGTTCAGTGCTGCTTATGTTAAAGTTATGGTGTCCAATTCGGGTAATATTCCGGAATTGTTCATCTTGATCTCTCCTGGATCTTAAGGAGGATGAGTTCGTATCTCTTCCTGAAAGTTTTGTATTTTCGAACCTTGGACGTGGGTCACGTCTTAAAGGTCCTAAATAAGGATCATACCTGTTTTTACCTGACTTTTTCTCTGATTCTGGCTGCCTTGTTCTGTGGTATTCTTCGTCTTTTGATTGTGTGATTATATCCTCTTCAATTCTTAGTTTAGTACTGTACCTGTTGTATACGTCATTCCATGTTGTGGCTGGGAATTCTCTTAGACTTTCTTTAAGTCGTCTCGCAGCTTCTGAACTTTTTTCGTTCAAATTGCTCGTGAATGCCATAGCTGCCCAATTGTCAGGCACCCTTGGTAGTTGCATTCTTTCTCTTTGAAACCTGTCTACAAACTCACGGAGCAATTCTTTGTCTCCTTGCTTTATTTTGAAGATATCTTCCATTCGTTTTTCCACTTATTGGGCACCAGAATGTGCTTTTATAAATGAATCTGCAAGTTCAGCAAAAGAATTTATAGAGTTTTCAGGGAGGAGAGCATACCAGGTTAAGGTTCCTTTCGTGAGCGTTTCTCCAAATTTTTTGACAAGGACTGATTCTATTTCCTCTTTTGTTAAATCGTTGCCTTTTACTCCAGTAGTGAAAGTAATCACGTGATCACGTGGGTCAGTCGTGCCATCATATTTGGGGACATCAGGCATTCTAAACTTTTTAGGTATGAGCAACGGGGCTGCACTTGGCTTCCAAGGTTGTTGGGAGTATCTTTCAGCATCAATTCCTTTGATAATAGGTGGAACACCAGGAATTTGCTCGATGCGTTCGTTTTGTTCTTTTATCTGCTTCTGCATAGTTAGTAATAAATTTTGTAATTCTGAATCACTAGCCGTACCTGGTCGTATTTCAGGAGATGTATTGAGAGTTTCGATCCTGGTTGAATTTGTTAAATCTACTTGCAAATTTTCCACTGGAGTTGTATTATTCGGGGTTGGTGAAATTAGAGGTACTTGTGGAAATCCTCTTGAATTCTTGCAAAGCTTGTCTCACGTACTCTGCTATCATTCGCCTTATTTGATCTGATTCCACCGCCTGTTCATTATTATGATTGCCAGCTCTTTTAGGAGATGGTTCTCTCGATGTTCGTGGAGTTCCTCGAGGAGGAGTTGAAGCTGGGGTTTCATTCCTTTGCTGGTTGTTATCGTCATTATTGCCAATGTTGTTGTTGTTGGAATTTGACATGATTTTAAGGATATCGATTGGTAGCGAAAACGATGATTATCAGATTCCCGGTAGCGGAACCAATTTGTTTAACCAAAAAATGAACTTTTGACTAAAGCTTAATTTCAGGAAAAACTCGGGTTACTGATAATCGGATCAATCAAACAAAGAATAAAAAGCAATCGTTGAGAATAAAAAAGAAACAGTAACTTATATTGCTCGAAATCCGATCCCCTGTTTGTTAAATTGACATTCCTTTTATAGGAATGTTTTCCTAGTACAACGTTTGTATTACTGTCCTGAAGCCTATTTAATGCTTAATTATTACATTTATGAGGCGTTATAAAAATGACTAGTAACTGTTATTTTAGGAATTGTGTAACATACGAGGCATTGATTGCTGATCTTTGAATCGGCCTGTTATTGTGTCCGAATTTGCTGTGACCATGCCTTTTTTCTTTAGTGATCATTTCCGTGGCTAATTCCTTGCATTGCCCGTACCTCTTTATCTCGCATCCGCGTGTGATATTTTGATTGGTCCACCTGGCTAGCTGAGTCATCTAAAGTCTGTACACGTGTAAGACTATATTTTTTACCAATACAATTTCCATATCAACTTCAGGGATACCAACCAACCGAAGCTACATGAAAGTATATAGGCAAGACACATAAAAGCATGCTTGTGAATCCTAAAACTACCCAACATAGCATAATAGTTGCTACTCACGGACTCTCGTCACTTGGTGCGTACGTAGCCCCCGCAAATAAGGACATTCAGTCAATCACAATTACCTATGGGGACAATTCCCTCTTACAAGGTTGGAAAGGAGACTCACCTCGCGTAGAACCTACTCCTCGGGTATTGGCACCTGCGAAGGGATTCCCGCACCAGCGGGTCCGCGCCTGCGGACAAACCTCACACCTGCGAGGTTATGCCTGCGAGAGAGAGTCCGCTCTTGCGGAAATTGGCCAGCCTTCCCCAGGGTCGCACCTGCGATGGTTTGACCGCAGGGGCGGTATCGCACCTGCGACCTGGGCAACCGCACCTGCAGTCACACCAGATCTGGTGCATCAGCAGCTGAAGCTGCTGGTTGTTGGCCCCGATTAGGGTCCGGGAGGCCCCTGGTCCTACCCGAGCCCCCGTGCAATAATACAAACAAGTCCTAAATCCTACTATGGACTCGCTCGAGCCTTCGGAACCATCAAAACAACGTTAAAACTCAAAATCACCCCTCAAACCCTTAGAATGAAACTTAGAAATTTCAAGTTTTAAAATTCGGTTGCAATGCGCCGAACCGACCTACAATACTCGGAATAACACCAAACTTTACAGGAAACACATAATAATCACATTTAACCTGTCCCGGGCTCCGGAGCCATAATACGGGCCCGGTAACAAAGCAGTCACATTAATTATCATTTTCAAAAACCTTATTATTTTTCAGAAAATAATTTTCTTTAAAAATTCATTTCTCGGCCTTGGGACCCCGGAATTTGATTCTGGGCGCACGCCCAAGTCCCATATTTTTCTACGGACCCTCCGGGACCGTTAAATCACAGGTTCGGGTCCGTCTACCAAAAATGTTGACCAAAGTCAACTTTAATCAATTAATTATTAGAATTTTAGTTTTTCATCATGTTTTCACATAGAAGCTTCCCGACTACACGCCCGAGCTGTGCACACATATCGAGGTGAGATTAGCGGAGGCTTTTGGAGCCTCGAAATGCATATTTAGCTAGATTAGCGCCAGATGACTGTTTGGGTCATCACAGGTTTGGCGGGTTACTACCGTCGTTTTGTGGAGGGGTTTTCATGTATATCAGCCCCTATGACTTGATTGACTCGGAAAGGTGCCCCATTTAAATGGTCAGATGAGTGTGAGGCGAGCTTTCAAAAGCTCAAGACAGCCTTGACTTCAGCACCAGTGTTGGTATTATCATCAAGCTCAGGTTCTTTCACGGTGTATTGTAATGCTTCCTCAGTTGGACTTGGAGTAGTATTGATGCAAGATGGCAGGGTGATTGTGTATGCGTCTTGTCAGTTGAAAGTCCATGAGAAGAATTACCATGTTCATGACTTAGAGATGGCAGCCATTGTTCATACCTTGAAAGGTTGGAGGCACTACCTTTATGGTGTGCAGTGTGAATGTTTTATAGACCATCGCAGTCTCCAGTACTTATTCAAGCAGAAAGATCTAAATTTGAGGCAGCGGATATGGTCAGAGTTGTTAAAAGATTATGATGTCACTATATTGTACAACCCGATGAGGGCCAATGTGGTGGCCGATGCATTGAGTAGAAAGGCGGTGAGTATGGGCAGTCTTGTGTATATTCCAGTTGGCAAGAGACCGTTGGCTTCAGACATTCAAACTTTGGCTAATCAGCTCGTGAGGTTGGATGTTTCGCCCAGCAAAGATCTAGCTTGTACCGTCGCCCAGTCTTCTTTAATTGAGCGTATAAGAGATCAGAAGGATGATGACCCGCATTTGACTGTTCTTAGGGACAGTCTTCGGCACGGTGGTGCAAAGAAGAGTACAGTTTTTGGAGATGGTATTTTGAGGATGCATGGTCGTTTATGTGTGCCAAACGTTGATGTCCTTCGTGAGTTGATCCTTGAGGAGGCTCACAGATCCAAGTATTCTATTCATCCAGGTACAGCAAAAAAATGTACCAAGATTTGAAACAACATTATTGGTGGAGAAGGATGAAAAAGGTCATTATGGCTTATGTGGCTCGTTGCTTAATTTGTCAGCAGGTAAAGTATGAGCATCAAAGACCTCGTGGTTTTCTTCAACAGATAGAGATTCCTGGGTGGAAGTGGGAGTGTATCACTATGCACTTCGTTGTTGGGCTCCCACGGACTAAGAGGAAATTCGATGCGGTTTGGGCTAATGGGGACAGGCTGACTAAGTCCGCACACTTCATTCCATTGGCTATGTCACGACCCACAATCCATAAGGTCGTGATGGCGCTGCACACCACTGACAGGCAAGCCAATCATTAATTAGTTTAAAATAAATTCTTGTCTCAATATTTTAAAAATCGTTACCTTTCACTTTAATACATAATAACTAGATGAAATCCATTTAAGTAAAAACAACAGTCTATTTTCCACTTTAATAAAATACACCCCAAATACATCCCAGAACCCGGTGTCACAAGTACATGAGCAATTTCTTATAGTTTTTACAAAATGCTACAAAGTTTGTCCGAAATACAAGTTGGACAAGGACTTTAGAATAAAATAAATACGATACATAGAGGAAGACTCTGCCGGCTACGGATCGCCTCCGGATGATGCAGCTCGCCTAAGTCTCCAAACCAGCCTCATCGCTATGAACGTACCTGCGCAATAAAATGCACAACAAGGGTAGCATGAGTATGAAAACAGCGTGTACTCAGTAAGTATCCTGCCTAACCTCAGAGAGGTAGTGAGGAGAGGTCGACTTGACGCTCACTAGGGTCCAACAATGTAATTTAACAATATATGACAGTAGCAAAAGGCACACGAGGGTAATAAAATCAGTAAACTTTAAAAGTAACTGCAATTCAATAAACACTGGAAATAAATACATAATTTCTACTACATTTCCCCCCAAATATCTGTCGAGTCATTATCCATGAAATCATTTAACAATTTACGTCTGTAAGACAATTTAACAATTCAAGTCACAAGTGGTATATCATATGTATATATATGCCTAGGAAATGTCGAGGGTCGTTCGGCCCGAACCAACAATAAAAGTAAATTGTGCACTGCCGAGGGTCGAACAGCCCGAACCATAAGTGCATCTTTGCTATAAAATAATCATATCTATGCACTGCCGAGGGCCGAACGGCCCAAACCATAAGTGCATCTTTCAATGCACCGTGGCGTACGGCCCGCTCCCATGAGAGTGGGGGGAAACAACACTCCACTCGCAGAATGTAAATTGCGAAGAGATCACATGCACATACAATATTTTCTTAAATTACTTTCAATAAAAATTCCTTTAAATTACCAATTTATGTGATCTCAGGGAAAACCAAAGTTTCATAAATCATAAATTTATAAAGCATATAATCCATTTCTAGAAGAATGAAAGGCATGATGTGGGTCCTAGATTACCCGGACCTGGCATGATAATAGCTACGCACGGACACCCGTCACCTCGTGCGTACGTTGCCCCCGCAAACAATAACATATATTCATTTAGTTCACCTATGGGGACAATTCCCCCTCACAAAATTAGAAAGGAGACTTACCTCGTGTCGAACCTACTTTTCGGGCCAAGAATGTGCCCGAAACTCCAAACTCGTCTTCCAAGGACTCGAAATTAGCCACAAGTTACTTAATTATATCAAGAAATGCTAAATGAATCAATTCTAATGCATGGAGTGAGTTTTCTAAAGTCTTTCCCCAAAAGTCAAGAATCGAACCCAGGCCCGCTCTGTCCAAACCTAAAATTCGGACCAACACCCGATTACCCATTCACCCCCGAGCCCGGATATATAAATGGTTTTGGAATCCGACCTCAATTTGAGGTCTAAATCCTAAAATTTCAATATTCTTAGGTTTTACCCAAAATTCCCAATTCCACCATGAAAACCCTAGATTCTAGGATGAAATCTTGTAAAAAGAAGTGAAGGAGTGAAGCAAATGAGTTAGAAATCACTTACAAATGTTTCGGAGAAGAAAGAGTGTTTGGAAAATCGTCTCTTATGTTTTTGGGGTCTTGAAAAATGAAAAATAACTAAAAATCCCACTTATTTATACTCCTCTCAGGGCCCCCATTGCGGTCTGCACAAAAACGTATGCGGACCGCGCTGGCAAAATCAATAAAAGTGAAGAAAACCAAGAACAATGACTGTAGTGACATGCTTTAGTATTTTAACTTTCAGGAAACTATACACGAAGGGTTACAACTTTTGTTTTTTAATCATCTCAAAATTACGTGTAGATCAAACGATATAGGCCTCCGAAGTCGTACCAGTGGCCCANGACCGCGAAAAAACAACCGCGGCCGCGAAGTTCCTTACTGCGGTCAGCACAAAAAGGACCGTGGACCGCGGTGGTGGGTTCAGAGATTTGACTTCTATGATCTGCAACAACTATATATTAAGCCTAAGGACATCCCGGGACCTACCCAGAACTCACCCGAGCCCTCAGAATTTCAAACCGAACATACCAACAAGTCCCAAATCATCCCACGGACATGCTCGAGCCTTCGGAACACCCAAAACAACGCTAAAACTCAGAATCACACCTCAAAACCCCTAGAATCAAATTTAAGAATTGTAAGTTCTTGAATCCGTTAACAATTTGCCGAACCGACCTATACTACTTGGAATGACACCAAATTTTGCAAGCAAGTTATACTCGACATTACGAACCTTCTCAAACATCCGGAATCGCATTCTGACCCCGATATCAAAATTTCCACTTCCGATAGGATTCTTCAAAAACCTTCAAATTTCTATCTTTAGCCAAATGACTTCAAAATGACCTACGGACATCTGAATTCACTTCCGATCTCGCTACCAACTCCAGAATCTCTATACGAAGCTATTCCCAGCTTCGGAATCCCAAACGGACATCAATATCACTGAAATGTGCTTCAAGCCAAACTTAGGAAATTCCTTCAAAAATGGTGACTTCCACAATATACGCCGAAAAGCTCCTGGGTTATCCAAATCCCAATCTGGACATACGCCCAAGTCCGAAATAATCATACGAACCTGCAGGAACCTTCAAATCCTGATTCGAGGTCGTTTACTCCAAATTCCAGTCTTAGTCAATTCTTCCAACTTAAGGCTTCTGAAATGAAAATTTTCTTTCCAATTTCACCCGAACTTCCCGAATTTCAATTACGACCATGCGTACGAGTCATAATACTTGAAATGAAGCTGCTCATGACCTGAGACTGCTGAACGACGTGCTGGAGCTCAAAACGACCGGTCGGTTTGTTACATTCTCCTCCACTTAAACAGATGTTCGTCCTCGAACGTGCCAAGAACTACCCCTGGGTTATCTGAAATCCCTGTTTAGCACCTCAAGTACCTGCCCGTGAATCCACAACCCAGTTGAGCACATTAGCTTGATCAAATCTGAAGATATTCCCTGTTATCCATATAATAAGCTTAGAACCCAGTTCCAACACCTGAATATTCTTTGCGAGGCCTATTTCCAATATAAAAACACCGTATCAACTACTACATGAGGTACCAAGACATGGCTGCATACCTTTGTTGAATTTAGCACCATACACCACATATTTCCTTGTCCAACCACAATGACATTCCCTTAACCTTAATAGCCAAAATTCCACGAATATGATGCTCCCAATGCATCTGCTGATATACATAACATCCTGCTAGAATGCCGGCGATACCACCACAACGGAGGACATGTGTAGAAATTGCTAACCAATTGCAGAGTTAACCAAACATGGATCCTCTCCTTTTTGACTAAAATCATCACCTCATTACTACCCAAATACTGGTATTTGTTCTTTACCATACTTCACCAAATCCCATCGCACTGATCCCTGATCCAGTTGTCGCGTCTCACCCAGTATGAGCTTCTCAAATAACCAATCACCCCAGACATAACCAATAGTCTCACATGATGCCACAATGCGCCAATAGGCCAAAATTTGAATATGATACATAAGGAAATGACTCAGGAAGGGACTACTCAACTCACGCAACGAATATGAACTTTCCTCAGAAAATAGGAAGTAAACACAAGAAAAATTATTTATAGGGACCTTAATCAATATCACATTGTTGCGGCGTGCAACCCGATCCAAATAACATACCCGGTGCGGCGTGCCACCCGATCCCATCATAATATTCGCATAAAGGAGATATACACGGAGCTGAATTGCTCACTATTCCAAAATACTGAATATCGGTCATAAGCATGCTAGGTGCATAATACCATCTTGGGGAGACTGATAGAGTCATATGCTACAAAGATTAAACACATCAAAGGTGCGATATATACTCTTAGTCTCAAGAGCTCTCCTTCTCACATAACATCATCACTACATAGACACTCAACACATAGGGATCTATCAAGCCTTTTCACAACTCATCGACACAATCATAATATACATGAATTTGATGGAGACGGAACAACATATGATATTCCAACACCCATCCTTGAGGAGCGCTATACTGAAATGAACACATCTGACTTACATGAAACCCATAGCCCCGTTTCATCCATTTGCGCACTTCAAGACAATTTCGCTCACACTGAACTAAGTAAATAACTTGACTTGGGTCCATAATAACCCACTTCCTCGCATAACACGCAAGAACCACCATCACAGCCGGGACAACACCCCATAACCCACAACGAAAATGAACCAAACTCCTTCCAGGCATACACTTTCAAATAAGCAACATTACACCTCTGTATACTTGGTCTAAACCTTTAATAAATCAGGTGGCCACAAGTCACACTTATACAATCTTCCCGTGGTCACGCTCCCACGGCCTTCCACACAAGGTAAAAAGTATGCACATCCATACCACCGACCCCCATCAATGCCGTAAAACAAGTCAAGAACTCATAACCAGGGTGCAAGCCTCTTACACCGAACATCGATCTCAGGTGACACTGAAGATAACACCAGCTTACTCTAGACTTTCAAACCCCTTCTTCTCGCTCATCCAAGCTCATGACATCCTTGTTAACACCGAGCCGCAATCTCAATCCTTACTCCCAGTTCCCTACTACTTACTGCACCCGACATGCCAGTATGAAATAACGCATGAATTCCATCATAACTCCTGAACCATCATTAGGGTGAGCGCTTCATCACATAGAAACATTTACTTATCTAAATTCAAGAGAACCATAACAACACACAGGTGAATTCTCACAATCACCCAACATGAAAATCCTTAAGTAGTGGTCTATATCACCTTAATCCTTCCGGGAACCCGCCTACACTTGACAAGCCATAATGCTTGAATGCTTCCAATTACGATCTATTACGGTGGCCGACAAGCCCCGCGCACGCCGGCACAAACCACATGCTTAATTTAATCACCCTGACGAGAGTGATCACTATCGTACCTGTGCCATTTCAACCATGGCCAACCAATCGATCTTCTTCTTATTCATCCTTAACTTGACTTAGGATAACAATAACTTCATCCAAAACATTGTGAACCTAAATCCACACTCCTCTTGAGTGACCTTATCTCAAAAGACCATGCTGTCTAAATCCTGCCAACCGTCTCATACCCTTCTGATAATCATTCTACAACCCAAAGTTTATTTCTCTCATTCCTCCAATACCCTTCTGCATGCTGAAAAATGACATAGAACATTCCAAGCATTTTCCTCCCTCGGAAATTACACCACAAAAGCTCGATTCTTAACCACACTACTTCCTGAAACCCTCAAACACCACATTCTCAACCTTCAAATTCACTAGGACCGCTATTGATAGTCACCCACTCTGACTGGCCTCGAATACAATCAACTCCAAATCCAACACATGAACATCCCCCCAACGAAGTACGTGACTGAGTCGCTACCCTTACCACTCGCCTATGCCTTAAGCAAAACTTCTGAATCTTCCCAAACCTAACCCTGATCCGATAGGGCCAACTTTGCACACATTTAATAAATTCCATGCACGATCACCCTTTTACTCCTCTCTCTTAGCTATAATAACTTGCTAATACGCCGACAATTCGCAATCCCCATGAGAAGATAATCCTACAACCCAACTATAGGCAGTGGGACTCCCCCACTTAGCCCGAAGCTACTCCTTGCACTACTCTAGACCAATGCTGGAAGCCCTCCTCCTTTGTTAACATAATCTTGCTCAGTCCGTCCAATTCTTCCGAATTCCTACGTTAGCCTTTCGTAAATACTCCAATCCTCTAGTATCATTCACACATTCTGCCTCCTACCGAGCAGCCACTAGAATCCCTCACAGAAACTTGCCAACCACACAACCGCTAACCTATTCACAGAAGATAACCCACCTAAGGAAATCACCAACTGACACCTTCCAACGATGCCATAATGCACACTCTCTACCACATCAATACTCCATCCTAAGCATGTTCTCGTTCACCAACTTTACCAGTCTGTCCACCCCTCATAGACATCTACTAAATGCGCTACCATATCTTCTAATTAACCACTATGCTTCCGCTCTCCCACTTTTGTTAACCTTATTCCTTAAGCACTACCTGGTTTCCTTTCCTTACGCCTGGCCTTTTTAGAAATTTAGCCCCCGCCTGACATTTCCTCACATGTCTTCCTTCATCGTATGCTGCCCAATAATTGCCTCAATTCAATATCATCCCTTGTAGTGCTTAAACCAGCAGATCCCCACAACTTCAAAACTCTCCGATGATCATCTCCCTCGAGCCACCTTTATTAGAAATGCTTATTCCATACTGAACCACAGCACACCACGACCTCTGACAACCGCTTCTTCAATGCTTCTTCACAGTACTCTAACCCCATTCCATCGAAGAAGCCATGGCACCGACGAACTTAACACATTCCATTTGATCAATGACGACAATATCACAACACAGGTGAATATTCCACCTCACTTGAATACACCAAGTCTTAATACTTTATCAATCCGAATCGGACCATTCATAGTCCAAATGCCTTTCCTCCTCGGGAGCTCAAATACTGAAATCTCGAAATCACGCCCTGAGAAGACCTCCCTTTAAACCATTCATCACCCCAATATATGGGCAAGCATTCTACCATCATATCGACATCGCACGGTAGCCAAGCGTAAGCATCATCACAACCTGAGCATAATCTCAAAGTTTTCAGAATCGCTGCTACTGGATGAAATAACATATTACTCTTCCGCAGAGCCACGACAATAGCCCCAATAAACTTCGCAGGGAGAAACCTCCCGCACCACATCCATAGTATCATTAAAATTCCTCAAATCCTCGATTCGTAGCAAGCGCTTGGCGACGCGTAAGATTGAGTAGGAAGAAACATAGGCATAAGCCTTAAAGGAATCAAATCGCACGATGAGGGATCAAGAAGGGAAGTACTCCTAACAGCCTTGTAGCCTCTCGAAGATAAGTACAGACGCCTCCGTAACAATCTGCAAGACTCTACTAGACATGCTCATGATTGCTGAGACCAAAGGGAAGCTAGCGCTCTGATACCATGTTATCATGACCCAAAATCCATAAGGTCGTGATGGCGCCGGACACCACTGTCAGGCAAGCCAATCATTATTTAGTTTAAAATAAATTCCTGTCTCAATATTTTAAAAATTGTTACCTTTCACTTTAATACATAATAAATATATGAAATCCATTTAAATAAAAACAACAAAATAGCAGTCTACTTTCCACTTTAATAAACTACACCCCAAATACATCCCAGAACCCGGTGTCACAAGTACATGAGCAATTTCTAACGCTTTTTACTAAATGCTACAAAGCTTGTCCGAAATACAAGTTGGACAAGGATTTTAGAATAAAATAAATACGATACATAGAGGAAGACTCTGTCGGCTGTGGATCGCCTCCGGATGATGCAGCTCGCCTAAGTCTCCAAACCAGCCTCATCGCTATGAAAGTACCTGTGCAACAAAATGCACAGCAAAGGTAGCATGAGTACAAAAACAAAGTGTAGTCAGTAAGTATCCCGCCTAACCTCAGAGAGGTAGTGACGAGAGGTCGACTTGACACTCACTAGGGTCCAACAATGTAATTTAACAATATATGACAGCAGCAAAAGGCACACGAGGGTAATAACATCAGTAAACTTTAAAAGTAACTGCAATCCAATAAACACTGGAAATAAATACATAATTTCTACTTCATTTTCCCCCCAAATATCTGTCGAGTCATTATCCGTGAAATCTTCTAACAATTTACGTCCTTAAGACAATTTAACAATTCAAGTCACAAGTGGTATATCATATGTATATATATGCGTAGGAAATGCCGAGGGTCGTTCGGCCCGAACCAACAATAAAAGTAACTGTGCACTGCCGAGGGTCGAACGACCCGAACCATAAGTGCATCTTTTCCATAAAATAATCATATCTATGCACTGTCGAGGGTCGAACGGCCCTAACCATAAGTGCATCTTTGCCATAAAATAATCATATCTATGCACTGCCGAGGGTCGAACGGCCCGAACCATAAGTGCATCTTTCAATCCGCCGTGGCATACGGCCCGCTCCCATGAGAGTGGGGGAAATAACACTCCGCTCGTGAAATGTAAGTTGCGAAGCGGTCACATGCACATACAACATTTTCTTAAATTACTTTCAATAAAAAATTCCTTTAAATTACCAATTTCTGTGATCTCAAGGAAAACCAAAGTTTCATAAATCATAAATTCATAAAGCATATAATCTTTTTCTAGAAAAACACAAGGCATGATGTGGGTCCTAGACTACCCGGACATGGCATAACAGTAGCTACGCATAGACTCCCGTCACCTCGTGCGTACATAGCCCCCACAAATAATAACATATATTCATTTAGTTCACCTATGGGGACAATTCCCCCTCACAAAGTTAGAAAGGAGACTTACCTCGTGTAACGACCCGACCGGTCGTTTTAAGCTCTAGCACGTCGTTCAACAGTTGGGAGTCATGAACAACTCAATTTCGGGTATTGTGACTTGTGTGTATGGTCATAGTTGAAATTCAGAAGGTTCGGAGTTAAAGTGAAAGGAAAAATTTCATTTAGGAAGCCTTAAGTTGAAGAAATTGAGTAAGACTGGAATTTTGAGTAAACGACCTCGGAATCAGGATCCAAAGGTTCCAGCAGGTTCATATAGACCTTTGTGTCTAGTTGCTAGAAATGTAAACCATCCATGATTTGGATTTGTGTACGAAGAGGTATGGCTGTTACACTACAGGGTGTCCGGGAAGATGAAGAAGAAAGTTGTGTTGCGCATGGGCTGACTTTGCCAGATGTTATCTAGAAATATATAAGGAAGTGGAAGATGACCAACACATGAAAGTTGTAGATCGTTGAGTCTAGTTTTCATAACATTTTACCATTTTTCATTTGGAATTTTGTGCGAAACGTTATCACTATTCTACTGGAGGCTGTCCGGGCACGCTTGGCAATTGCTCTCCGCGATCGCGAAGCTCTTTCCGCGATCACGAAGAGCAAATTTTGTGCTGGAAAAAGTATTCTCCGCGATTGCGAAGCATTTTCCGTGATCGCGATGAGTAAATACCTGGGCAGAATTATATTTTAGCGGGTTTAGCTCATTTTTCTTCATTTCTTTATGACTATGGGCGGAGTTTTAGAGCATTTCAAGGAAGATTTCAACCAAGCTTCAGAGGTAAGATCATTCTACTTATTTCTAAGTTAAATACAAGATTATATCATGGATTAGAACATGAAAATTAGGGAAACGTTGGGGAAAAATTAGTATTTTGAAGAAAACCTAAAAATTTGGAAATTTGGATTTTAACCACGAATTTAGCATGAGTAATTAAGTCAAATGTGTTATTGAATTTGTAAAGCTTCGGGTAGGGATTTTCTTCAAGAAATTTCGTGGTCCGGGCACGTGGGCCCGAGGGCATTTTGGTCATTTCATAGAGTCGGGCTGAGGAACTTTGTAATTTGAATTGGTTATGATCTATTGAGTATATTTTTATTGAATTATCGTTATTTGAATAGTTTGGGAGCGTGTGCATCCATTTTTAGTCGTCGTAGAGGCTTGGAAGACGGTGATGAATCTTCGGATAGAGGTGAGTCTCCTTTCTAACCTCGTAAGAGGGAAATTGTCCCTCTAGGTAACCTTGTTTGCTATGTGATCTTGTTTGGGGCTACGTACGCACCGAGTGACGAGAGTCCGTACGTAGTGGCTATTACTGCTTCGTCCGGGTAGTTAGGACACATCATGTTCATTGTTTTTCCCTGTTGTAGCATAAATGTGACTTGTATACTTGTGTGATTAGTATTATTGTCTTTGAACGTTGTGATACTTGTCTTGATTTAAATGTGATAAGAGAATTATATTATGGGATCGGGTCGTACGCCACGGTAGAGTGATGATTTATTATATTATGGGATCGAGCCGTACGCCACGGCAGAGTGATGATTGATTATATTATGGGATCGGGCCGTACGCCACGGTAGAGTGATGATTTATTATATTATGGGATCGAGCCGTACGCCACGGCAGAGTGATGATTGATTATATTATGGGATCGGGCCGTACGCCACGACAGAGTGATGTTGATAATATTATGGGATCGGGCCGTACGCCACGACAAAGTGATTATTGATTATATTATGGGATCGTGTCGTACGCCACGGCAGAGTGATGATTGATAATATTATGGCATCGGGCCATATGCCACGACAGAGTGATGATTGATTATATTATGGGATCGGGCCGTACGCCACAGCGAAATTGAGACTACCAAGGTGGGATCAGGTTGTATGCCACAGCGAGATTGAGACTACCGCAGTGGGATCGGGTCGTACGCCACGGGGAGATTGAGATTACCAGGGTGGGATCGGTTCGTACGCCATGGCGATATTGAGACTACCAGGGTGGGATCGGGTCGATATTGAGACTACCAGGGTGCAAGGAAAGGAAGTCAAGTAGCACGTAAGGGAATAAGTTGGGCAAAGTGGGAGAGCGACAACTTAGTGATGAATCAGAAGATGTGGTAGCGCATTTAGTAGATGTCTAGGAAGAGCGGACGAATTGGTAGGGTTGGTAAATGTATACAGGCTTAGGATGGGGGTCTTGATATTGTAGGAAGTGAGAATCATAGCGTAATGGCAGGTGTCAGTTGGCTAGTTTCCTCGGGTGGGTTGTCTTCTGTGAGTAGGTTAGCGGTTGTAGGGATGGTATGTTCTGTGCGGAGTCCTAGTGGCTAGTCGGTAGGAGGTGGAATGTGTGAATGGTGTTAGAAAATTCAAATATGTAAGGGAGGCTAACAGGCAAATCCGGAAAAATCGGACGGATTGGTTGAGCAAGGTCATGTCAACAAAGAAGAAAAGATCTCAGCAGTGTCTGGAATGGTGCAGGGAGTAGCTTCGGGCTAAGTGGGGGAGTCACACCACCTGCAGTTGGGTTATAAGGTTGTGTCCTCATGGGATTGCTGATTGTCAGTGTATTGGCAACTTGTTACCACTAAGAGAAAGGAGTAAAGGGTAATTGAGTATGACATTCGATAAATGTGTTCGAAGTTGGTCCTATTGGACCAAGGTTAGACTATGGAAGATTTAGAATTTGTTCTTAAGGCACAAGCAAGTTGGAAGGGAAGTGACTCAGTCACGTGATTCATTGAGAGCATGTTCATGTGCTAGAAGAGCCTTAGAGTTGATTGTATTTGGGGCCAGTCAGAGTGGTTGACTCTCAGCAGTGGTCCTAGTGAATTCGAAGGTTAGAAACTGTGGTGTTTAAGGGTTTCAGGCAGCTGTATGATTGAGAATCGAGCTTTTGCAGCATAATCTCTGAGGAAAAGGAAAATGGTTTGAGTGTCCTATGTTATTTCAGCACGCAGGATAGTATTGGAGTAGTGAGAGATATAAACTCCGAGTTGTAGAAAGATTATCAGGAGGTTGTGAGACAGGTTGCGGAATTTAGGCAGCATGGTCTCGTGAACCAAGGTCACTCGGGATGAGTGAGGGTTGAGCTGCTATGCGTTGAAGGAAGTTACTATTACCTTTGAGGCAACTAAAGATGATTAAAAGAAGATAGATTGGTTAGCCATGGTTGAAACGGCACAAGTATGACAATGATCAGTTCCTTCGGTATGATTGAGTACGTGTACGGTCTGTGCAGATATGTGTGGGCCTTGTTGGCCATCGTAATAGATTTCAGTTGGAAGCATTCAAGTGCTATGGCCTGTCAGGTGTAGGCGGGTCCCGGAAGGGTTATGGTGGTTCAAACCACTACTTAAGGATTTGCCTGTATTGTGATTGTGCCGTGCGAGTTGTGAGACGGTTTGATAATTTCTTATGTGTTGAGATTCCGCGTAGTGATGTGGTAGTGTGAGCAATGTGGCTCTTGAGATTCAGGTTATATATCGCACCTCAGTTATGCTTAAGTTTGTAGCAGATGGCCCTATCAGTCTCCCCAGAATGGTATTATGCACTCAACGTGCTTGTTACCGATGTCAGTAAATTGTGTTAGTGAGCAATTCAGCTCTGTGTATATATTTCTTTATGTAAATTCTATGATGGGATCGGGTGGCACGCCGCCACGGGTATGTTATTTGGATCGGGTTGCGCGCCGCAATAGTGTGATGTTGAGCAAGTCTCCTATAATTATTATTCTTGTGTTTTACTTCGTAATTCTCTAAGGAAAGTTCATATTAGTTGCGTGAGTTGAGTAGTCCCTTCCGGAGTCATTTCCTTATGTGTCGTGTTCGAATTGTGGCCTATTGGCGCATTGTGGCATCGTGTAAGGCTGATGGCCGAGCTTGGGATGATTGGTTGTCTGAGCAGTTCATACTGGGTGAGACAAAAATTAAATCTGGGATCGGTGTGATAAGACTATGCAAGTACATTACAGGGAAATAACCATTATCGGTTATAACGAGATCATGATCTTAATCAGGAGAAAGGATTTCAATATTTTAAAGCTAACGCTGCAGTTGGTTAGGAATTTCTACACATTTCCTCCGTTGTGGTGGTATCGTCAGCATTAAAGCAAGATGCGTGTGTGTATCTTATAAGATGCTTTGAAAGCATCAAATTCTTAGAATTCTGGCTATTAAGGTTCAGGGAGCGCCGTTGTGCTCAGATGATGAATTATGCGGTGTATGGTGCTGATTCAACAAAGATACGCAGTTGTGTTCTGGTTCCTCATGTGGTAGTTGATGCGGTGTTCACATATTAGAAACAGGCATGGCAGAGAATTTCCAGTGTTGGAACTGGGGTCTGAGTTTATTATATGGATAAACGGGAATATCTTAATATTTTATCAAGCTAATGTGCTCAACTGGGTTGTGGTAGCACGGGCAGGTGCTCGAGATGTTAAATAGTGATTTCAGATAATTTTGGGAGGAAGTTCTTGGCACGTTCGAGGACGAACGTCTGTTTAAGTGGGGGAGAATGTAACGACCCGACCTGTCGTCTTAAGATCCAGCGCGTCGTTCAGCAGTTGGGAGTCATGAGCAACTCCATTTCGTGTACTGTGACTTGTGTGTATGGTCAGAGTTTAAATTCAGGAGGTTCGGAGTTAAATTGAAAGGAAAATTTTCATTTCGGAAGCCTTAAGTTGTAGAAATTGAGTAAGAGTGGAATTTTGAGTAAACGACCTCGGAATTAGGATCCGAAGGTTCCAGCAGGTTCGTATGATGATTTTGGACTTGGGCGTATGTTCGGAACGGGTTTTGGATAACCCGGGAGCGTTTCGGCATATATTGTGGAAGTAAGCATTTTGAAGAAATTTCTTAAAGTTTGGCTTAAAGAGCATTTCAGAGATATTGATTTCCGTTTCGGATTCCGAGTCTTGGAATAGCTTCGTATGGTGATTCTGGAGTTGGGGGCGCGATCGGAAGTGAATTCGGATACCCGGAAGTCAATTTAAGGTCATTTGGCTAAAGATAGAAATTTGAGGGTTTTTGAGAAAATCTGACTGGTAGTGGAAATTTTGATATCGGGGTTGAAATGGGATTCCAAAAGTTGGAGCAGGACCGTAATGTCGAATGTGACTTGTGTGCAAAATTTGGGGTCAATCAGACGTGATTTGATAGGTTTCGGCATCGGATGTGAAAGTTAGAAATTTCAAAGTTCATAAAGTTGAATTCTTGCGCGATTCGTGTTTTCGGAGTTGTTTGATGTGATTTGAGGCCTCGACTAAGTCTGTGATATGTTTCCAGTCTTGTTGGTACGTTTGGACGAGGTCCCGAGGGGCTCGGGTGAGTTTCGGGGTGGTTTCGGACCATTTCTAGGCCATATTTAACTGCTGGTTTTTGGCTACAAAAGTGTTCTACGCGATCACCGGGAATTGGTCGCGATCGCGGTGAGTAAAATGTGAGAAATGGGCCAGTGAAACGCGATCGCGGAAAGCCTTTTGCGATCGCGTAGAGTAAATGTTCTGCTACACTGACTCGACTTTGGAGGCTCATATCTCACAATTTATAAGAAAATTTGAGATGGTATAAAAATAAATGTTGTATCCCTTTGTGTCTAGTTTCTAGAAATGTAAACCATTAACGATTTGGATTTGTGTACGAAGAGTTATGTCTGTTACACTACAGGGTGTCCGGGAAGATGAAGAAGAAAGTTGTGTTGCGCATGGGCTTCCTTTTCCAGATTATGTCTAGCAATATATAAGGAATTGGAAGATGACCAACACATGAAAGTTGTAGATCGTTGAGTCTAGTTTTCATAACATTTCACCATTTGTCATTTGAAGTTTTGTGCTAAACGTTATGACTATTCTACTGGAGGCTGTCCGGGCAGGCTGGGCAATTTCTCTTCGCGATCGCGAAGCTCTTATTGCGATGGCGAAGAGCAAATTTTGGGCTGGAAAAATTTTGCTCCGCGATCGCGATTAGTAAATACCTGGGCAGAATGATATTTTAGCGGGTTTGGCTCATTTTTCTTCATTTCTTCATGACTATGGGCGGATTTTGAGAGCATTTGAAGGAAGATTTCAACGAAGCTTCAGAGGTAAGATCATTCTACTTATTGCTAAGTTAAATACAAGATTATATCATGGATTAGAACATGAAAATTAGGGAAACGTTGGGGACAAATTAGTATTTTGGAGAAAACCTAGAAATTTGGAAATTTGGATTTTAGCCACGAATTTAGCATGAGTAATTGAGTAGAATGTGTTATTGAATTTGTAAAGCTTCGGGTAGGGATTTTCTTCAAGAAATTTCGAGGTCTGGGTACGTGAGCCCGAGGGCATTTTGGTCATTTCATAGAGTCGGGCTGAGGAACTTTGTAATTTGAATTGGTTATGATCTATTGAGTATATTTTCATTGATTTATCGTTATTTGAATAGTTTGGGAGCGTGTGCATCAATTTTTAGTCGTCGTAGAGGCTTGGAAGCCGATGATGAATCTTCGGAGCGAGGTGAGTCTCCTTTCTAACCTCGTAAGAGGGAAATTGTCCCTCTAGGTAACCTTGTTTGCTATGTGATCTTGTTTGGGGGCTACGTACGCACCGAGTGACGAGAGTCCGTACGTAGTGGCTATTACTGCTTCGTCCGGGTAGTTAGGAAACAACATGTTCATTGTTTTTCCCTATTGTAGCATAAATGTGACTTGTATACTTGTGTGATTGGTATTGTTATCTTTGAACGTTGTGATACTTGGCTTGATTTAAGTGTGATAAGAGAATTATATTATGGGATCCGGTGGTACGCCACGGAAGAGTGATGATTGATTATATTATGGGATCGGGCCGTACGCCACGGCAGAGTGATGATTGATTATATTATAGGATCGGGCCGTACGCCACGACAGAGTGATGTTGATAATATTATCGGATCGGGTTGTACGCCACGACAGAGTGATGATTGATTATATTATGAGATTGTGTCGTACCATGGCAGAGTGATGATTGATTATATTATGGGATCGGGTCGTACTTCATGGCAGAGTGATGATTGATTATATTATGGGATCGGGCCGCACGCCACGACAAAGTAATGATTGATAATATTATGGGATTGGGCCGTACGCCATGGCAGTGTGATGATTGATTATATTATGGGATCGGGCCGTACGCCACGACGAGATTGAGACTACCAAGGTGGGATCGGGCCGTACGCTACGGCACGCCACGGCGAGATTGAGACTACTAGAGTGGGATCGGGCCGTACTCCACGGCGATATTGAGACTACCAGGGTGGGATCTGGCCATACGCCACAGCGAGATGGAGACTACCAGGGTGGGATCGGGTCGTACGCCACAGAGAGATTGAGACTACCAGGGTGGGATCGGGCCATATGCTACGGCGAGTTTGAGACTTACAGGATGGGATCGGGCCGTACGCCACGGAGGATACCAAACTTGTTTGATTTGAGATTGTTACTTGATGCCGGATATTGATGTACTTGATTATTTGTTTACTTGACTATAGGTTTCCTTACATCCTGCTTACTTTATTACTGTTGGACCTTAGAGAGTATCGAGTCGACCTCTCGTCACTACTTCTTCGAGATTAGACGGGATACAAACTGGGTACATATATGTATATGTACTCATACTACACTTTCTGTACATTTTGTTGCACTGGTACCTTTATAGTACAGTGATCGTTTTGGGGACTTATACGGGCTGCATTCATCCAGAGGCGTTCCACAGCTGCCGGAGTCTCCTTTCTGTGTACTTACATGTTATATCTATTGCATTTGTCCCATTTATTTCTCGGACAAGAGTTGTATAATTGTATAAATTCTTAGAAACTGCTAATGTACTTGTGTCACCGGGTTCTGGGGATGTGTGAGTCTTGTTTTATTTAATTAAATAGATTTTTTGTCGTGTTTAATTTACCAAAATTTATTTATTTGATTATGAAATGCAATAAAGGCAACGATTTCGAAATTGTTAAACATGAAGGTATTTCAACTGATTAAGGGATTGGCTTGCCCGACAGTGTGTCCGATGCCATCATAATCCATAGGCTTTGGGTCGTGACACCTCGTGTCAAACCTACTTTCCGGGCCAAGAATGCGCCTGAAACTCAAAACTCGTCTTCTAAGGGCTCGAAACTAGACACAAGTTACTTAATTATATCAATAAATGCTAAATTAATCAATTCTAATGCATGGAAGTGATTTTTCTAAAGTCTTTCCCCGAAAGTCAGAAATCGAACCCGGGCCCGCTCGGTCCAAACCCAAAATTCGGATCAACACCCGATTACCCATTCGCCCCCGAGCCCGGATATATAAATGGTTTTGGAATCCGACATCAATTTGAGGTCTAAATCCCCAAATTTCGATATTCTTAGGTTTTACCTAAAATTCCTAATTCCACCATGAAAAACCTAGATTCTAGGATGCAATCTTGTAAAAAGAAGTTAAGGAGTGAAGAAAATGAGTTAGAAATCACTTACAAATATTTTGGAGAAGAAAGATTGTTTGGAAAATCGCCTTTTATGTTTTTGGGGTCTTGAAAAATAAAAAATAACTGAAACTCCCACTTATTTATACTCCTCTCAGCGCCCCCACCGCTGTCCGCGCAAAAACGACCGCGGACCGCGCTGTCAAAATCAAAAGAAGTGAAGAAAACCAAGAACAATGACTGCAGTGACATGCTTTAGTATTTTGGCCATAACTTTCTCTACAGATGTCCAATTTACGATTCCGCTCACTTTCTGGAAACTAGACACGAAGGGCTACAACTTTCATTTGATTCATCTCAATATTCCTTGTAGATCAAAAGATATAGACCTCCGAAGTCGAACTAGTGGCCCTGCTCCTCCATCGCGGACCGCGAAAAAACGACCGTGGACCGCGGTGGTGGGTTCATAGATTTGACTTCTCTGACCTGCATTAGCTATATATTAAGCCTAAGGACATCCCGGGACCTACTCGGAACTCACCCGAGCCCTCAGAACTTCAAACCGAATTTACCAAAAAGTCCCAAATCATCCCACGGACTTGCTCGAGCCTTCGGAACACCCAAAACAACAATAAATTCCGGGGGAAAATGAGGATGTCATAATTGAAGAAAAATCGCAAGTGGGGTGTTTGAAGGCACATTACAAGCATTTCTCAACTTTGGAATTGTGTGGTGAAACGGAAGTTGAACTACATGAGCCCTTGGAGTATTGCGAGGAGAAAATATTCATGCCATACATCTTGCAATTTGAAGAACAAAAGAGGCAAAATGACATTCCTCACATACGGGCCAAGAAATGCAAAATGAAGAAATTAAGGCTTGGCTCAGTCATTTTTTCACCACCCCCATCGCCCGTGGTCACAAGCTTGATTCCAAGCTAGGTGCTCAGTTCATATCGTCAAAGTGGCGAGAAAAGTGGTAAAAATAGGTTCGCGTCGTGCCACGACGTTAAATGCAGTGCTTGGTGGGAGGCAACCCATCGTGGTTCAAAATTTTTTGAGTTATTTTTGAAAATTTTCTTTTTAGAATAGCTTTTTATATTATTTCTAACCAATCCGCCAAGTTTCATATTTTTTGGAGTTGATTTGAGTAGGTTTAGGACACCGGGGGGCCAAACGCAGTGAAAAAAGGGAACAAAAATACCTCTGGGCAACATTGCCCAAGGATGCGATGATCCCAGGCCCATATGCGATCGCACATTCGACATGCTATGCCACAATGCGATCGCATACGCACACAAAAAGATTGGAGGCAAAACCCAGGTATTTTCGCACCTGCGGTCAATTGGCCGCAGGTGCGGTCCCGCAGGCGCGTCTCTCCAAATCGCAGGTTCGATTGGAATAGTTGGTGCGACAAGATATTCGCACCTGCGGTCCCGCAGGTGCGGAACATTGACCGCAGGCGCGGAAGTCGCCCATCTATGCATCTTAAATTACAACATCCCTAGGTCAGTTCTAATTCTTAAGTGTTCAAGCATAGAGGCAGCAGTTCACTCCTCTCCTTCACACCCTAAATCTTCAACCTCTAACCCCTGAGAAATCAGGTAAATTTCTCTCCTCATCTTTTCCTTCATCTCTAGTTGATTGTGCATACATTATTGTCCTTCTCGGACCATCAATGGCCATGTAAATTGTGTAGAATGACTTTGTCTCAATATTTATTTTCTTTGGTCTAATAGCTTGCAACTAGAGTAGAGGGGTGAAGGTTGGTTGAGCGTAGAGATTTAAGCTAGTTTTGAAGTCGTGTAAGGAGAGATTAATAGGCATGTGCTTGCAAAGTATTCGGGTAAGGTAAACGAGGGGAAATCGAGTGCATTGAACTTTGATTCGATAATAAACGAAGTTAGATGACAATGGGTTTACTAATCTGGAAGTCTTGAGTACAGATTGGTCTCCCAAATCAATGTTAAAATTGAAAAATGTGAAACAATCCTGGGCAGTGAAAATTTAGATGGAGGGCCGCAGGTGCGACTCCGCACCTGCGAGTCCCGAGTCGCTGGTGCGCAAAAGTCCGTTGATGCGATACAATTCATCGCTGTTGCGATACCGCACCTGCGGCCAAAAGTCCGCAGGTGCGGAAACTGGCTAAAGTGTGCAGAAATAGTGTGTCTGCAGTAGGTCCTTCCCGGGCCTGTTCGGCTTGGTTCTTTGGCACAATTGTAGTAAATTAAGATGCTCAATGTTGTCCCACTGCCTAACTAACTTCGTTTTAAATATTTTAGGTACTTTGATTGATCAAATGGATCCGAACCAAGGCCAAAGCTATGAAAATGAGGAGGGGATTGAAGAACAATATGATGAATACCGGTTTATGTCTACCACATGCCAACGCCGGTACTTTGAATAACTCCTCACGAAGAAATTGGTTCTTGAGCGAGGCATCGCTATGGACAAAATAAATGAAAAGCTGCCTGGATTCTATGAACGGCTCCAGTCGTCTGGATGGACGTGTTTCATCCCCACTCCATGCACGACAAATGAGACATTGGTCCGTGAATTCTACGCCAACCTCAGGCGGTCTTCCTTCAGGGATCCCATGCTCATCATCAGAGGGAAGCAGGTGCGATTCGGGGTGGAAGAAATTAATGACGCCCTGGGTATCCCAAACCACCATTTGCAACAAGTGGTGGAAAGAGATCACTGCGAAAATGCAGCATGGATGGCCTCAAAACTCTACCCCGAGGGTGTTCGAGCTAGATAGGCAAACAAGAGAAAAGGCTTGAAGTCAGCTGACTTCACGGCCGAAGCAAAGATCTGGCTACATATTGTGTGCAGCAGAGTCTCCCCCAGTGGGAATGTATCAGATGTATCCTACACCAGGGCACTGATTGTAGCTTGCTTGATCGACGGAGTTCCGGTGAACCCAGGTCACTACATCTCTCAGGAGATGCGACAGTTTATACTTGACAATGGGCCGGGGTTGCTCTTTCCATCATTGATCACTGAGCTCTGTCGACGGGCAGAGGTGGAAGAATGCCTCGATGATCTGAGGGTACCGGCTGACAAGCCTTTTCAGCCATTAAGGGTAAAGGGTGAAGGTGGAGCAATCACAAGCAAGAAAAGAAAGTCATCCGCTTCCACCACTGAAATAGGATCCTCCTCCCAGCACTCAACATGTCCATTTGGGGAGATGAACTCCCAGCTCACTCTTATCAGGGACCTTGTGTCCAAGCTCCCCACAGGACCACCCACTTCTCAGCCACAGCCTGATTATTGCACCAGAGAGGAGATGCAAAGATACTTTGCAGCCCAGGCGGAGATGGCCACTTCTCACGGTAAGATGGCTGCTTCTCTGAAGCAGATGGAGACCTCCTACACTAGCCTTGCAAAGGCTCATGTTGATTTGGAGGGGGAATTTCAGAAGGAGAAGGCAAAGAGCAAGAAGAAAGGCAAGCTCCTAATCAAGATTTGGAGAGGAGTCAAAGCAATCTTCAAGTGGGGAAAACCGAGCAGAAAACTGCATGTTGCAGATGCCGATGACAACGAGGAATATTCATTCATGTCTGATGGTGATGATGGTGGTGATGATGACGATGATGATGATGATGATGATGATGCCGATGGCGAGGAGGTTGACGAGAGCTCATAGTCATTCTGTCCAGCCACTTCTCCTACAGTCTGCTAGTCTGATGCAGACCTCAGGGAGACCCTCAAACTTTGATCTTTTATTTTGATATTGTGCAGTGAGGTCACTGCAATATTTAACGTTGGGGGTGGCATGTGCATATTTGTTGTTTCTATACATTGTATCTATCTATGACTTGGGTGATGACATTGTTATGTGCCCTTGCCGGGCTTTAGTGTTATTTATAGATATGATGTGCCCTTGCCGGGCTTGGTATGACTTGGTTTAGCTATTTTAATAGTTGATTTTATCTTTAATTTTTAGCTTCTTAATTTCATGTTTAGTAGTTAGTTCATTTCAGTTCCGTAGTAATAATTCTTTCTTGGGATTTTTTCATGCTACGGTTCTTTCCCAAGAAAGAAATTTTGAAGTGAACCGGGTGACTCGTCCCTATGATAGATGGTGTGACAACTTTCTTAAGGGAATTAGTCTTGTGTTGCTAGGAAGAAACTCTTGGATTATTTGGTACTAAAGAAATTAATCTCTTGTATGAGAAATGTGATCTAAGAATACCCCTCCGAAAAGATGAGTTTTTAAATAAAAACAAATAAGTTGCATGGTGCAAAACAATTTTTGTGATAAATTCTTGGCTCTTGTAGTAACTCTTTACATACTAGCTCGAACTTATTGCTCTAAAACTCCTATAAAAAAAACAAAAATATATATACAATATAATAATAAAAAGAAATTGATCCATCCTTGATCGATTCATGTGCCATGNTAGTTACCCCATTTGAACCTTGAACCTTTTCTTTGGTCACCTCAATACTAGCCTTTCCCTCTTGTAAAATAATCCCTCTTTTGAACCCGTCCTTCCTTGAATATTGAGAATGAGGCAAAAAGCCTAAGTCGGGGGTGTAGTGTCAAAATGAAAACTAGGAAGGTAGTCTTTTGAAATCAAGCTCCGAAAGAAAAATACAAAAGAAAAGCACAAAAAGAATATGGGAGCTTTGAAGAGAGGAATTGAGGTATGAAAATGGTTCTAGGTTAGTAACTAAGTGCAAATGAGGCTATGTGGTTTGAATTGACACAAAGTGCAAAAAGGAAGAAAAATGTGAGTAGTGTTCAAGGAGGGTGTAGCCATTTCCCAAATGTGTATCCTACCTTTCCCCAAACCTACGTTACAAGCTTATAAAGTCCTTATGGGATCTCCAACTGAATATTCTTGAATATGCTATGAATTAAAATAAGGGCAAGCCTATGGTATGATTGTTTGTAGCACTTGAACGTTTTTGTGAGTGTGAGTGACTTTGTAAATATGTCCCTTGTTGTTGATATCGTGTGAGTTGGGACTTTCTTTCGTTCTTGTGAGGGCATATGAATTAAGATTGGATGGTGAAATTAATTTTTTATTTTATTTTATATAAATGAGTCGAGCATGTATAGTAGATTAGTGTTGTTGAGTCACTCCTTGAGGCTTTTTCTTCTTATCACGTTATTGTTTTTGAAAAGCCCGTGCACTTCTTAAAATTGTTTGTAAATGAGGGTGTAATTCGATTAAGAAGCATACTTGAGCCTAATTATTGGTACCAACCAAATCCATTAGTTTAGATGCTTAAATGGAAAATGGGAATTGTGAGATTGAGCAATTTGACTTGTGTTTAAAGGAGTAGAACCTCATTGAGTGATTATTTTTGATTTGCTTGAGGACAAGCAAAAGTCTAAGTTGGGGGTGTTGATGAGTGGTGATTTTACCACTCATTTTAGCCTCTTCTCATTAGATTTTGTATTGTTAATTGATAACTTGAGGTCGTTTTTAGTGTATAATTGCTCAATTTTCAGGGAAATGATGCTATGAAGGTTGGTGTTGAATTGGAATGAAAGTTGGACAAAAAGCGGTGAAAAAGTGCATGAAAGGCTTCAGTGATTCCGCACCTGCGGATTTTAGGTCGCAAGCGCGACCTCGTGCCTGCGAAGAATTGTCGCCCCTGCGAAGCCAGCTCAGGCACACAAGACTCGCACCTGCGGTGCTTTTTACGCACCTGCGAAACCGCAGGTGCGACCAAATGTCCGCAATTGCGATGGAAGTCAAACCAGCCTAATCTCGCACCTGCGAGTGAAATTCTCGCACCTGCGGAAGCGCAGGTGTGACCAAACATCCGCTCCTGCGAAAAAGTGACAAAACTCAGAACACGCACCTGCGAGAAATATTCCGCCCCTGCGGAATCGCACCTGCGATGAATCTTCCGCAGATGCGATAGTCGAGCATCAGATCTGGACAAAAGTGTAAAATCACATTTTCCAAACTAAACTCTTATATACTCGACATAGCAGCCATTTGGGGCATCTTTGGCATATCTTTGGATATATTTTGAGTTTTGTAAATATATTTTGAGTAGAGAAGAACAAGTATTGATTTTGTGGGTTTGCACACACACTTTGGAGTTGTAGATTTCGACATTGTGGTGAAGTTTTCTTTACCCATTTGTGTTTATTTCTTCATTTCCTTGCTTTGTATTGTATATCTAAGTGTGTAGTATTTTTCCAACACTTGAATATGGTTTATGGGAATATTCATATTTAAAGTGTGGATTAAATACCTTGTTGTGCTTATGTATTGAATGATTTTATTATATTTGTGAAGTGGGTGTTTGTTATTTTAATTATTCTTGTTCTTTAATGTTTCCAAAGGGATTAGCTAACCCTAGGACTCGCCCATTAACTCCGAATTAGTTTTGGAAAAGATTATTTGGGGTTGGGAAAGATTAATTAACAAGAACTTGAGGATTTAACCCTCATTTTATAGATTCTACCTAGGGATAGGATTGAACTACTTGTAGCCAAACTCGGAAGTGCTTAATCTCCTAATTGGGTTAGGGATAATTCAATTAGGAAGTCTTGTTAGTCTTTGGGAAAAGCTAATTAAGAAATGTTATCCGTGGCTAATTAACATTACCCGCTCATATTTGTAAAATCGTGAAATACATTGGATCGTTACTCGAGTGTAATACCCGAAGCATCGATACTTGTTGCCATTGATCATTTTAATTGCTTTCTAGGTTAGTTTATATTTTCGCATTTAGTTATAACACAATTTTTCTACATCAAAATCGTATTTGTTTGGCACTGCGCGATAAGCGATAATTCTATAGCAGTCCTAAACGCCCTCATATTGTTCTTTGTGGGATTCGACCCCAACCTTGTTGGGTTACTATATTTGACAACGATCGCTTACATTCTTTTAAGGTGTAAATTGAGCGTATCAACCTGCTCATGACCGTTGAGTCCTAGGTAACCTAGGGCTCTGATACCAACTTGTCACGACCCCAAATCCTAACAGGCCGTGATGGCGCCTATCGTGGGACTAGGCTAGCCAACCATCACTTTACTACGCTTCTGTTCAATCACAACAGTTCACAATTAAATAATAAGCATGCAACCATAGCATCAATAACATAAATAAGTCTTAGCGTTCCCTTATTAGCCTAAACAAATCTCCCAAGAACTGGAGTCAATAGTCATGAGCATCTAAGAATAAATAAATTACAACTCTGCTAAAAATATAATATGTGTCTCTGAATCAATTGCTAAAGATAAATAAGGAAGAGAAATGGAGAAGCTGTGGACGCTGGACAGCTACCTCGAAATCCCGTGAACTTTTGCTATCGAACCTGCGCCAGCTACTGCTGCGAGCTAGTACCTGGATCTATGCACATGGTCACAAGGAGTCTTTATGAGTACGCCAACTCAGTAGTAATGAAAAGAAATCACAGTCTGAGAAATATAAAGCACACAACCAGATAAACCATTTCACAACAACTATTAAAACATCAAGTCACCAACTAGTATTCAGCGTATTCATAAGTTCAAAACCAGTTCCAAAATCCTTTGAAAACAAGTAAATATCAATATATCTCAGTGAAATCCTCAGTAAAACTCATATTGAAAACGAAGTAAATCATAGTTCGAAAACATAGTAAAATCATCATAAAATTGCCCCTAAGGCCAAAATCACTTCTCGGAACAGGTGCCCTCAGGCACTCCCTCAATCACTCAGTATAGATCATTACTCAGCATCATTCATCACTCAATATCAGCCCCGCGGGCAATGATCATCACTTATTCGGTACCGGCGCTCACTGGGGGTGTGTACAGACTCCGGAGGGGCTCCTACAGCCCAAGCGCAATAATAACATAAGGCCTAGAAGCCTTCTCATCTCTCTCATGAGGCCTGGAAGCCTCCTCACATCACTTATAAGGCCTGGAAGCCTCCTCACATCACTCATAAGGCCTGGAAGCCTTCTCACATCACTCACAAGGCTTGGAAGCCTCCCACATAACTCATAAGGCCTGGAAGCCTCCTCACATCACTAATAAGACTTGGAAGCCTCCTCACATTACTCACAAGGCCTGGAAGCCTCCTGACATCACTCATAATGCTTGGAAGCCTCCTCACATCACTCATAAGGCCTGGAAGCCTCCTCACATCACTCATAAGGCCTGGAAGCCTCCTCACATTACTCAGTTAGACACTTTCTATTAGCCCTTAGGCCATAAACAAACCGGGTTCTCAACCCAAAATAGTGTTTCATTTTTCAATAAATAGTACCAAAATACTCTCAGTGTAAAAAAATTGATCAAGAAAAGACTGAGTGTAATTCACAACATATCCAGTGAGGAAACACAGTAAAACAGTCCCCCAAGGGCTAAACAGATCGGCACTAGGCCCCAAACACGGCTTACGACCCAAATCATAATATATAAATACTAATTAAGCATAAGCTTAAAAATCGGTTTAGCAACTCAATGGTCGCCTAAATACGGAAGATACTTCCAAAGTTTCAATCTTTCCAGTTCAAAACCCGTGAAAGGCTGCATAGTCCGGGGTTTCATACCCTTAGGACAGAATTTCAAGACATTACTTACCTCGAAACTAGCCCGAAAACTATTCCGCAATGCACTTGCCTCTTGAATCAACCTCCGAAGGCTCCGAATATACCAAGTTCAGATTTTTATCATCAACATATGCTTAAGGAATAAATTCCAATTGAAAAATATCGAATTTAACTCAAAACCCCAAAATAGGCCAAAACCTGACCCCTAGGCCCACATCCCAAAACTCAGAAATTTTTACAGAAAAATGTTCTTCATCTTCTCACGATTCCGTACATATAAAGAACACCAAAATCGGAGTCCGTTTGACCCCTCAAATCGACCCTTGAAGGTCTCATAATCTCATGCCCCAAAATCCTATTTTTCTACTGTTTTTTCATGAATTAAAGGCTGGGAGTATGGTCCATAATCACCCATAAACAAGCTTCAATAATCAAATTACTTACCTCTATACAACCCACTGATTTCCTCCTTCAAAATTCTCCCAAAGAGCTCTCTGTACGTACACAAATGGTGAAATAAGGGTTTAAGTCGTGGAGGGTTTAAATATATATTTTTGCTCAGGTATTTCCGCACCTGCGACCTACTTACTCGCACCTGCGGCTTCGCAGGTGCGATGCTCCTTCCGCGCCTGCGATCTCTACAGGTCTCCCCCGACTTCCGCACCTGCGACTCGACCTTCGCACCAGCGACCTCGCGGGTGCGACCATCCTCTCGCACATGCGGAAACTCTCCAGCCCGTCCAAGTCTCGCACCTGCGGCTCCCTAATCGCCCCTGCGAGACTGCACCTGCGATCCCGCAGGTGCGGTAAAACTTCCGCAGGTGCGGAAATCTCTGTGATTTCACACCAGCAGCTTTTTGCTGCAATTCCGAACTTCCGAAATTCCCGTTAACCATCCGAAATCAATCCCGAGCCCCTCGGGACCCCAACCAAACTTACCAACATATCTCGTAACATCATTCAAACTTAGTTTCACTCTCAAAACACCAAAACTAACATCAAAACACCAAATTTACATCGGATCCAAGCCTAAGAACTTCGAGAATTCTAAAATTTGCCAATGATGCCGAAACTATCCAAATCAACTCTGATTGACCTAAAGTTTTGCAGACAAGTCCAAAATGACACTACAAACTTGTTCCAACTTCCGAAATTCCATTCCGACCCCGATAGCCTATTTTCCATTGTCGTCCAGAAATCGCCAAAAACTAAATTCCGCCAATTCAAGCCTAATTCTACACCGGACATCACAAAATTATTCTGAACACACTCCTAAGTCCCAAATAACCTAACGAATCTATCCGAGCCATAAAATCCACATTTTGAGGTCGTTTACCAATAAGTCAACTCTTAGTTGACTTTTCACATTTTAAGGCTATTCTTAAGGACTAAGTGCCTGAATTCTCATTTAACCATTCTGATTCCAAGCCTATCAACTCTAACACATTAATAACATAATAACCAATCTATAATAAGTCAATAAAAACAATTATAATGCAGGTTTCACGTAACGATAGACCGGGTCGTTACATCTACCTATACAACAACATCCCCCACCCGACCCTTAAAAATTGTCATGTGCCCATGTCAAATAAATTAAAGCAAGGTAAGGTAAGGGGAATTCCTTGGTGACTCACTCTTGGTCAGAGACAGTGCCAGATTTGAGGTGACAAGATTGTCCAAGCTCCTTCAGCTAGCCCATAATTTTCTTTACGGACTTCGCACTTTGAGTAGCTAACGCATTAACTCTAGTACCCAAGTCTGTGATCGAAGTGTGCAGCCCTGCCTTTTCCTGTTCCAGAGCTGTCAGGGGGGGGGGGGTACTCTGGCGGGCCTGAGATGGACCTGCCTCATCTGGGATCTGCGCATCAGTGGTTGACGCATGCATAGCCTCCTATTGACTGTCATCATCATCCTTAGACTCATCCGAGGGGTCATCGGGAGCAGCTCCAGGTGCCACCGGGGCCTTCCCGATGGTTACTTTGCTTGCCCGGAACGCGCCCTCCTTTCGCACCTTTCCATGTACGTTGAGATTCTCGAGAAATCTCTCCACTCTGCACAATCTGGTGACAAGATATGGAAAGTAGAATCCATACTTCTTCTTGGGTGAGCGGACGTCAAATCGCTGCCGCCCAAAGTCCATTAACATCCGTGGTGTTGTGCGTTGGCAGCAAACGACTGTTGATTATGTAAATCCAGCACTTGGCTTCAAAAGTGAGGAATGCTAAATTCAATATGCTTCCAGGCATAACCCATACTACCTCCTTTCTCGGCACACAAATGGTTTGGAGGAATATATTCCAAGTGGCGCGTTTGCTTGTATGTCTCATAAAAATCTTCAACCCCATCAAAAACCGGTAACCTATGCACTCGTCTAATGGCATCGAGTGGAGCATCCACCCTTGTCTGTCACACTATGCAGATCTGGTCTTGATGTTCCAGGCAACTGGCATAAAATTCCCGCACCAGCATCATGTTGCCTTCATCCGTCTCTTCAAAGAAGATGTCGAGCCGACCCCTCATAAATTCCCTATATATGTTTGGGTATTCAACCTGGAGAGCTGCCCTATCAATGGCTCTCTCAGGCACAGGCTTCTTCGATGCCTTCTCACTAAAACACTCCTGGGCTTTTCTAGACACAAACCGGCGATTGTCAAAATAGCTCGTGCTAGCCGGTGCCCGAGTTCTAGATGAACCTCCCGATCCACTAGACGAGGGACCTGTAGCACGTCTCTTCCGTGAGGGATTCATGATACCTGACAAAACAAGTACCACAATTAGTAGGGGGCGAATTATGTGAACCTAGGGTGGTTACTAAGACTTCACCCGCACTAAGGTCACAATTTGTATTTAAAGCTCATTGAGGCAATTTAACAAACACCTAGTGTGCATATGTCTACAAAGTAGCACAAATAACCCCATGGAGTTACCAAGCCAACCATATAAAATCTAATGGCCTCACACACCCTTCTACACCACAATCCACCTCTAACACAAGAAAGTCTCCTACCATTATATACCTTAGCAATTAAAAAGAAGAAAATTTAAAGAGAAAAGCATTACAAAAATCTGAAATTAAAACAACAAAAGAAAGAAACACTAAGAAGGAAGAGACAAATCATGTACTTACTTGAGATTCTTGAGAACAATGGAGGTGGGATCGTTGTAAATGGAGAGAGGATGAAAGGAGGAGAGAATTTATTTTTGTTGTTAACGTAGGGGGAAGGGGGGGGGTTTGTGGGTTTTTGTTGTTGAAGGGGAGAGGGAGAGTTTAAGGAGAAGAGGAGAAGGGGAATGGGGAAAGTGGGGATGGAATGTAGGAGTTGTGGGCGTGAAAGGAGGAGAGAAATTTAGGTTTTAAGGGGAATTAGAAAAGAAAAAAAATAATAAAAAAACTAAAAGAAAACTTACCTGACGTCGCCCCTCATCCGCCCCCAGCTCCGCGGTCGCGGACGCTGGGCAGAAACACTCGTCAACTCCGCGGTCAGGACCGCGGTCATGTACCTGAGGCAGAAGATGTAACAACATCCGCGTTCAAGTCCACGTTCACGTTTGCAGCCGCGGACCCATAATAGAATATCACCCAATCTCTGCGTTGAGATACGCGGTCCAGTGC
This sequence comes from Nicotiana undulata, assembly GCA_005239495.1. Taxonomy (NCBI): domain Eukaryota; kingdom Viridiplantae; phylum Streptophyta; class Magnoliopsida; order Solanales; family Solanaceae; genus Nicotiana; species Nicotiana undulata. The sequence goes on along the minus strand of ML264699.1, from coordinate 27,439 downwards.
GTGGTCGCGGATCACCGTTTCAAACATTTTTTCTATTTTCTTCAATTTTAGCTCTTCCGGGGTTGGCTTTTGACGCCGACTCATTCCGATGTGTACAAATATTTCCTTGCACACTAGTAGTTTGGTTAGTATCGTTCACATCAAATACAACAACAAAAGAAAAACAAAAGAAGACAATTATGGGTTGCCTCCCAAGAAGCGCCTGAGTTAACATCACAGCATGACGTTTACAACAAATCAGTGGGTTGCCTTCCATTCAATGCCTTATTTAATGTCGCGACACGACACAGATAAGCACATTTAAGGCTAGCTCAACCTCTGAGGCTCGGTCAAATGGGTCACTAACACTTCCTTTGCTTCATCCATGCCCACATAATGTTTCAATCTATGCCCATTAACTCTAAACGTGCGAGAGTCATTCTCTGCAGCAATATCTACAACACATGTGGGGTGTACTTCAACCACACGAAATGGTCCTAACAATTTTGACTATAGTTTACACGGAAGTAGCCTTAGTCTTTTGTTGTAAAGCAATATTGTATCTTCGGGTTTAAAATTTCTCTCAATAATGTTCTTATCTGGTAACATCTTCATTCTCTCTTTGTACAATCTTGTGTTCTCAAAAGCAAGATAGCGGAACTCATCAAGTTCATGCAACTCTGTGACTCTATTTGTTACCGCAGCATCCATGTCGAGATTCAACCGTTTCAGCGCCCACCAAGCTCAATGCTCCTACTCCATTGGCAAGTGGCACACCTTCCCATACACCAACTTGTATGGCGACATGTCTATTGGTGTTTTGAACGCGGTTCTACAAGCCCAGAGTGCGTCATCTAACTTTCTCGCCAATCCGTTATTGTGTCGTTCACGGTCTTAGTTAACACACTCTTTATTTCCCTATTTGACACTCCCATTTGCCCACTTGTCTGCGAATGATATGGAGTGGCCACCTTATGGCATACATCATACTTCTATAGCAACTTCTCAAAGGCTCAATTAACGAAATGAGTGCCTCTGTCACTGATTGTGGCCCTTGGGGTGCCAAACCGGGTGAATATGTTCTTTTTCAGAAACCCAATCACCACATTTGCATCATTGGTGGGGATTGCTGCAGCTTCCACCCATTTGGACACACAGTCTACAACGACAAGTATGTACTTATTTCCATATGAACTGACGAAGGGCCCCATGAAGTTGATTTCCCATACATCGACCACTTTGACCTCCTGAATTGGGTTCATGGGCATCTCATGGCGCTGGGAAATATTCCCGGTTCGTTGGCATTCATCACATCCCTTTACCCATAAATGTTCATTTTTGAACATTGTTTGCTAGTAGAATCCTGCTTCCAGAACTTTCGCGGCTGTCCTGACTCCTCCGAAATGTCCACCATATGCGGATGTGTGACATGCCTGCAAAACAGAAGACTGATCTATCTCGGGGATACACCTCCGGATCATGTTTTCAACCCAAATCGTAAATGGATAAGGTTCATCCCAATAATACATGCGGCAATCACAGAAGAACTTTTTCTTTTCCACAGAGGAAAGGTCATAAGGAATTATACCGCTCGCCAAGTAATTTGCAATGTATGAATACCATGGCACTTCCTCAAGACTTATGGCTAGTAGTTGCTCATGTGTAAAGGTTTCCAGCATCTCTTCTACCTCAACCGCTTTTTCAGCTCCTTCCAATCTCAACAAGTGGTCAGCTACTTCGTTTTCTGTTCCCTTTCGGTCACAAATTTCTAAGTCGAACTCTTGTAGCAGTAGCACCCAACAAATCAGGCGCGGTTTTGACTCTTTCTTCTCGATCAGGTACCTGATAGAAGCATGATCAGTATAGACAATTACCTTCAAGCCTATCAGGTACGATCTGAACTTTTCAAATGCGAACACTACTGCTAGGATCTTCTTCTCAGTCACAGTGTAGTTCAGCTTGGCTCCACTCAACGTTCTACTTGCGTAGTATATTGGGTGCATGATTTTATCTTTCCGCTGCCCAAGCACTGATCCCACAACATAGTCACTTGCATCACACATTAGCTCAAAGGGTTGCTCCCAGTCAGGGGAAACAATAATAGGTGTTGTGAGCAGTCTCTTCTTCAAATCCTCAAATGCTACCCTGCAATCATCAGAAAACACAAAAGGGTGATCTTTTTCAAGCAATTTACACAAGGGGTTAGTAATTTTGGAAAAGTCTTTGATAAATCTCTTATAGAAACCGGCATGCCCAAAGAAACTTCTGATTTCTTGACAGAAGTGGGTGGTGGAAGCTTTGCTATCACGTCAACCTTTGCGGGATCCACTCCAATGCCCTTACTTGACACCAAGTGTCCCAAGACTATACCTTCCTGTACCATGAAATGGAACTTCTCCCAGTTTATCACCAGATTAGTATCTATACACCTCTTCAATACTCTTCTCAAGTTCTTAAGGCAATCATCGAATGAATTTCCCACCACAGAAAATTCATCCATGAAAACCTCCATTATTTCCTCTACCATGTCCGTGGAGATTGACATCATGCACCTTTGTAATGTGGCAGGTGCGTTGCAAAGGCCAAACGACATTCTCCAAAAAGTGTGGATCCCATAAGGGCAGGTGAATGATGTCTTTTCTTTGTCCTCTGGTGCAATAGAGATCTGATTGTACCTTGAGTATCCATCCAGAAAACAAATATGTGACCTCCTTTCCAGTCTATCTAACATTTGATCAATGAATGGAAGTGGGAAGTGGTCTTTTCGGGTAGCCAAATTCAACTTTCTGTAATCCATCCAGATTCGCCAACCTGTGCCGTTTCGTGTAGAGATCTATTCAGTCTTCTCATTTTTCACTACCATCATTCCACCCTTCTTTGGTACACATTGGACTGGGCTAACCCGGTTGCTGTTAGAGATGGGGAATATGATTCCCGCATCTAACCACTTAATAACTTCCTTCTTCACCACTTCCTTAATGTTGGGGTTCATCCTTCTTTGGTGTTCTCTAGAAGGTTTGTGCCCGTCTTCCAGTAGAACTTTATGCATACATAAGGCCGGGTTGATCCCTTTGATGTCTGCAATGTTCCACCCAATTGTAGTCTTGCACTCTGTCAGTACCTGCAAAAGTTGTTCTGCCTGCACATCTAATAAACTAGATGATATAATAACAGGTAATGTTGAGTTAGGTCCTAAGAATGCATACCTGAGAAGGGCGGGTAATGGCTTCAACTCCAACTTTGGGGGTTCTTCTATGGATGGCTTGGCTGGAGGAGTTTTTCTTTCCTCTAAGTGCAAGAGCTCAAATTCGAGCTCCCTCTTCCAAAAACCTTTGCCCTCAAGAGCAAGCACCCACTCTGCCAATTCTTCTCCATTAGCCTCATCTAGGTTCATGAGACAAGCTGCTAGAGGATCTTGAATGTTCAATGTCTCATCCTCCTCTTCCAAAGTTACATCAACGGCATTTATTAGAGATCAATTGGAGATTTTACTTGGTCGCCTCATAAATTTCTGCACGGTGAATGATGTTTCTTCATCATTTAATCTCATCTTGAGTTCTCCAGTTTCACAGTCGATTAGATCTCTCCCAATATCCAAGAATGGTCTTCCCAAAATTATGAGAATTTCCTCATCAACATGAAAATCAAGAATGACAAAATCTACTGGGAACACAAACTTCTGAACCTGCACCAAAACATCATCAAGAATCCAGAGGGCCTCTTTATTGTCCTGCCAACCAACTGCAATAACATGGACGTGGGTCTAGCTCTTCCAATCCCGATCCTTTTATAGATAGGTTGGGGCATAAGATTTATGATTGCCCCAAAATCACACAATGCCTTAGCAAATGCAAAGTTACCTATAGTGCAAGGAATTGTGAAACTCCCTGGGTCAGATAGCTTTTCCGCAGTGGGTCTCGTCACAACAACACTGCAAGTATGAGTTAGTGTAACTATGGCCAAATCTTGAAAGTCGAACTTGCGGTATATCAAGTCCTTCATCATTTTTGCATAACTAGGTGTTTACCTTGAAAATTGTAATTACAATTTAATTTGATTGGTGGTTCTAAAATTATGTGACTTATTTTAATGCTAGTTGTTAAGCAATAAATGCTAAGTATGAGTAAGGGAAATAAGATAAGAGTTAAAAAGAGCTAATATTTTCAAACCAAACTACCCTAGGTCAGGGTCTCGAGCTGGCCGAGATACGACTTCGAGGTCGAAGCTCGGTGACGGTAGTGAATGTCCGATGAATATCTAACAGTGTCGAGGGCCTTGTTGATACCCAATTTTTTCTCAAATTATTTTAAACTTGCATATAAGCTTTCAAAATTACTCTTTGTAATAATGAGTATTTTTCCTTATTTTTACACATTTTTATTTGAATTATTCCCTATTTATTCGATATTTCGTATTTTTCATAATTCATAAATTATGCGCAAAATATTTTCCAATTTAATATGTTATTTATAATCACTTTTTACTTATTAAATTTTAATTATTTTCTAAATTGACCGATTGAGTACTATTTAATTGCATATACAATTGTTTTGCAGTTATAGCCTAATTAGTCATTTCATACCCTTAAAATCAAAATCCATGCCCTTTATATTTTATATATTGTCTAATTACTGTAATTATACTTATGTTTAACTTAATTTCATTTTAAAAAATTATTAGCTATTTTATTAAATTAATTATCTATTTTTCGGGGGTATTTAATAACTAGCCATATCCTATTTAAATTTTAGCCTCATTTTAATCCTAACCCAGACCCCAATTAAATTACCCAGCCCAATCCTAAATTAACCCGGCCCAATCCTAAGTCAATCTGAGTCGTTGATCACATTAGATCAACGGCCCAGATTACACCTACCTTAATTAACTTTAACCTAACCCCTCCTTGACCCCACATTTCCTCACACCCTTTCATCTCTCTACGCTGGTCTCTCTCTTTGGTCTCTCTAGAGACTTCTCGTCTCCGATGACTTTGTCCTCCCTTCTCCGACCACCTCCGACCACCATCCTTTCGACCAACAGCCTCCATGAGGTCTCCTCTCTCCGGTTCACTCCATCTCTGAAACTTTTGAAGGTTTCGACCCTGTCCGAACCACTACTGGAGCTCCTGCCTGGGTTGTTTCCGGACTCTCCGGTGGGGTTTCGACGCTATCATGCCTTCACTGCCACTATTCCTGAGTTTCACGGTATTTTCTCCCATTTTGCTTATGAAACCCTAGTTTTGACCTAGACCTCTTAAATATCTGTTATTTTTAGCAATTTTAAACTTATTCCTTGATGCTCTACACTATTCTCAATTCGATCTTTAAGATCCATCAATTTTAAACGTTTTTGAGTACTTTTTGAATTAGGGTTTCCCAGGATTAAATTGATCTTACCTGTATGTTTGAACCTTTCCTTTGCATGTCTACTGATCCTATGTTCTTACTGCTGTTAACTCATTTTATGATGAAAACCTTAATTTCTTAGACTTCTACGTTCGCTTCTTCATTCTGGCTTGACTATTCGATTCTTGTTAAAGTTTTCTATTACTATCATGCTGCGAACAAGTTATTTGTTGAGTCTTTTACCCACTTGCTTCACCTCTGGATGATTATGTCCATATGTGTGTTTATATCTAGCCTCTTACTGTCAATATTGCCAGACCTTCCTGTTGCTACGACTGTTGGCCTTCTCTATTTATATGTTGAAGTAGGGTTTAATAATTCCCCTCTAACTGATGTTGATTTCCCTATTTGATAAGTGCTACGCGTTTGTTTAGATTGATTGAATTCAATAAATCACTCCTTGATTGGAATCTCTAAACTTGGTCTTAATTGTTTACTTTATTGCTTAAAGAACCTAATTCTTTCCTTAATTACGTCTGGACTGATCTTTTACCTTGCCCATATGTGTTACCATTTGGAATATTGAATCCCTTGATTTAAGGGAGTGACTGTGTTGTTTCTTCGGCTAATTAATTTCGAATCCCCTTTTCTTAACATGCCCGGATTCCTTCCTTATTTAAAACTTGGTATTGATTTTCATTTACCTTATGTGGCAAATAGTTCTTACCGTTTGAATTTGAATCCCTTTATTTAAGGGATTATTTGTCTTAATAACCTACTGACTGATATGAGTCCCTTAATTACCATGATACTTTGATCCTTTCCTTACTTAATTTGGTACAACCTTCTATTTACCTTATATACTATGTGATATTTACCATTTCTGAGTTTGAGTCCCATAATTTAAGGGAACCATGTATTCTTCTTACACTGATGTGATTCTGCCTTCTCTTATTACCATGCATTTGTGATTCTTACCTTATTTGATCACTTGTTTTCAACTATAAGTACTCATACTCTTTCATTTAGCAAGGCACGAACAATAACACTATTCTAAGCTTCTCTCTCACACACACAGACTTGTGTTAAAATTTACTCTCTCTTACAAAACTCTTTGCTCTACTATTGTTCTCTTTTGCTCCTGGTTACTGTTAGCCGGGTATAAGCCAAGGCTAACATTGTGCTCATATTTGCTCTTTCATCCTGCTTACTCTCTCTCACTGGTATGTTCTGATTAAGCTCCAAGCTCCAAATCAATGTGTTTCTTATTGCTTCAGTTCATTATATTCCTAATTGTCTTCTACTTGTGCTTCTACTGTTCAACTTGCAATTAAGTCTCTTGTTTAGCTTTCAGTACTCACCATGCTTCATCTCTTTAAGATTTACATGCCAATGCTTCTAGGATTGTTGTCTACTCTTCATTTGTACCTGCTATGCCTGTATCCTGTTATTGTCTATTATCATGTTTAAACTTGTCCATCTCCTGACTCCATGAACCCCCTCTGATTTATGCAACTATGTTTAAATAAATCTTATTGAATCTATGTACCTTTCTCCTGATTACTATGTGATTTACCCATTCCCTGAACTCCCCTGATCCATGCAACTATGTTTAAATAAGTTTATTGAATCTCTGTGTCTTCTCCTACCTATCCCCCATTGTCTTTGCATTGTTGAATTTGTTGTGATCTGTTCTTCTTAGATACTACTACTGTTTTTTTTAACTATTTTGTTAAAATGAATCTTTAGTTCATAAATTCTTTCAACTGAATCTTGTCTTTTCCAAAAACTTCGTCCCTCTTTTAAACTCACTCCTAGCACTTCTTACTATTCCTAGAAAACTTAGGTTCCACCTCCTCAGTGTAAGCATTGCTTAGGGAATCTTGAGTTCCCACTGAACTTTGATACATTGAGGATGGTAATTCCACACTGCACTTGTTCAACTTTGGCAATTGTGTTGGGGTGCTGGTATTGGCCAGGGACCCATAAGGGCCCTAGGGAGCTTTGCCGCACCCCTACCATGTGGGAGCTGTGAAACTCGAAAGGATTGAGGTTGAAAGAATGGTCCTGATTGAAGGCTCCCTATAGAGTTAGCTTCTTCTTTTCCTTTAAGTGATGTAATTTATTATTCTTGGTCTGTAATAATTTGTAAACGAATATTGGGGCTGGCTAGTGAATATGGGGGGCTATGCATGTTTAGTTTAGTAAATGGGTAGAAAGGCATGCTCATAGGATTTGTTTACTTACATGTGCAATAGGCAATCTGTCTAGGACATGCATCTCAAGCACTAGAAACCCTGCATAAGTTTTTTTATTTTCGTCATGTCTACTTTACTTATTTTGCAAGCCATAATCATGTTAACAACTGTAACAAGTAATAAAAACGACTATAATGTACTACTACTGCATTTTCATAAGCATAGCATCTAGAAACCATCTTCTAGGGGTTCATGTGTGCATTAGATATCATGTTATTTAGGATTTTGAAGTTACAATTTTTGAACACCTAATCAGCATGTTTAACCTGATAAGCCTCGCTAAAACTGGTTTAAATAGTTTAAATCGGCTCCCTGCAAATGTATTATCCTGCATGTCTTAAGAATCAGAACTAAAATTTGCATGTTCGCCCTTTAAAACAAATAGGCAATGTATACGCACGCCTAGGCAAACCTTAGGCCTAATACATACTAAAACCAAATTCAATTGTGTTAGCTTGGCTGCTATTAGAATTAATTAGTCTCCTTTTGAAATCCTTAAAACTTTGCTGCTTCACTCTTGTTTTTATCCCTTCCTAAAGTTCACTCTATTTTCTCTAAAATTCCTACTCTGATTTTTTTCAAAACACTGATTCTTGAAATCATGCATTCCTTTACTCTCTACTGAGATTTATTAGACTCCTGCCCTATTGGTTTTCAAACTACTGGCTTTCAGAGTCATTTTACCTTTTCTGAAATCACTTTATCTTTTAAAACTCCTGCTTTATTTTCAACTTTATTGGGTTTCTGAAATAGTCTACTCGTTTTACGAAACCACTGACTCCCATTATGTTTTAAACTGCTGGATTTTTAATGTCAGTTGCCTTTCTCTTTTAATCACTCTGTTCTTTAAATCATACTTACTGATTATTCGAAAGTCCTTCAAACGCTTTCATTGAGGATCTCCTCTAAACTGCTACGCTTTTAATATCCGACTTCTATATTTAGATTACTGGACCTCCGAACTCATTCATCCTTTTCTGAAATCTATTTTGTCCTTTGTTTCCTGTTGCATTACTGGATTTTCAAAAAGCATTCCTTTTTACCAAAACTGCTAAAACCAACTGTTTTTTGAACTCAACATCCCTGTTTAAATCCATATTTGAGACTTTTATTGTGTTTGAGACGTGCTATTTTACTTGTATTATTTGTGGAGGGATATATGAGCCCCCTAACCGTTTATGTGAATCCTTTATGTGTAAGTCCTAACTGTTTTATACTTTTCGATTAGAGTTTATCCTTTAAACCTTAAGGGGTCAGTCTAGTCCTTGCCTTGTAAGAATAATAGTCCTAAACACCCTCCAGGATTGATAGGATGGGACGGGTAATAGCACGCAATAAGCATTCGTGACCAACACACGCATTTTAAATAATCTTTACGGGGTGGGAAAGGTAGAATACGGATATGATGACCGGTGCGCTAATACCACGTGTAGCTGCCTCCTTGAGGTGTGACATACCGGGTATTGCATTGAAGTGATCCGTATTACTTTAAACCTAGGACACTTCTTTTCAAATGTTTATGTTATTCAAAAAACTTTAAAAAATTTCATACTTGTTTTAAATCCCCTCATATGTGAACCTTATTTTCTACTTGCTCGCCGTCCAAATTCACAAAACTTGTTGGTTGGGGCCCACAGTTGTTGATCCTGAGAGGTAGGGCTGTGCACGGATCGGATTGGATCGGATTTAGCACATTTTGGATTCGGATTTCGGATTTCGGATTCTAGAAAATGCAATCCGAATCCGATCCGAATTATATCGGATCGGATTCGGATTTTAAAGTTTGGATCGGATCGGATTTCGGATCGTAAATGCCTCAATGTTGCAAACTAATATGTATATTTTCTTTGTAAAAGAGGCAATGCATTAAGAAAAATTCATGTTTATACAATTATGAGAGTACTATGGCGCCAATATAGCTAACTCTAGCAATTGTAAAGGTAATAACTTGGAGGAAGATGTAAAGAAAGTACTGACTATCCGAAATTAAAGTGTAGTATTTATACATTGCCTAATAATTTCGGATTTCGGATCGGATCGGATTAAAATATACCAATCCGAATCCGATCCGAAATCCGAAAATTTTATAAACACAATCCGAAATCCGGTCCAATCTGAAATCCGAAATCCGAAACTAAATGGATCGGTTCGGATTTCGGATATACATAGTAGTTTCGGATTTCGGATATACATAGTAGTTTCGGATTAAAATATACCAATCCGAACCGATCCATTTAGTTTCGGATTTCGGATTTCAGATTGGACCGGATTTCGGATTGTGTTTATAAAATTTTCGGATTTCGGATCGGATTCGGATTGGTATATTTTAATCCGATCCGATCCGAAATCCGAAATTATTAGGCAATGTATAAATACTACACTTTAATTTCGGATAGTCAGTACTTTCTTTACATCTTCCTCCAAGTTATTACCTTTACAATTGCTAGAGTTAGCTATATTGGCACCATAGTACTCTCATAATTGTATAAACATGAATTTTTCTTAATGCATTGCCTCTTTTACAAAGAAAATATACATATTAGTTTGCAACATTGAGGCATTTACGATCCGAAATCCGATCCGATCCAAACTTTAAAATCCGAATCCGATCCGATATAATTCGGATCGGATTCGGATTGCATTTTCTAGAATCCGAAATCCGAAATCCGAATCCAAAATGTGCTAAATCCGATCCAATCCGATCCGTGCACAGCCCTAGCTGGTACAACCATTTAATTTCACGGTACAGACTTATACTATTCTTGCAGACCCGGTCTACTTTAGCCATGTGCCTTATGGGAGCTTCCCGTTTGTTCATGGCTGCTGCTAATTTGTGCTTCCCCGAGGTCGAGCATAGGGGACCCTCGGGGTCGAATCCTCGAGCTGTACCTCGAGCCTTATATATGCTTATAGTGGAAATCCATAATAATCATAAAATCGGTCTCTCTGATTTTAACTGTATACAGATAGTCCCCGCGTTTCTTGAAGTGAAAGGACAAGAAACAATTTAGATTTCCAACCCTTAAATTATTCCATTATTACATCAGTTGTGCCATATCAAGCGATTGAAGTGACAAAGGGGGCCCAAAAGGTCGCGTCCATACAGCCTTTGAAAAGCCCTTGAATTGATTACAGCGACAGTTGCCTTTTGACCTCCCTTAACGTACATGACAGACCCTTATAAATACTTCTTCCTCCGCTTCTTATTTTTCACCTCAACCTCAAGCCTCCAAAACAGTTCACCTTATTTCTCCCTTGCGTTATTTCTCTAATTACACTTCTTCCTTCTTTCCAAAATCTTTCAAAATAATTGAAAAGACTCCTACCAATGTTTCCCAAGGCGATAAGCCTTCCTCTTCTTCACGCTCGTCGAAGGATAAGGAAACAGTAGCTCCTCGCCTTGAGGAGTGCATCCCCGGGGCATGTGAAATAACCTCCGACTTCAAGGTCGATAAACCTTCCTCGAGGCCGGGATGGTGTGAACCCATATCCCGATATATCAGCTTAATACCAGATATCAAGAAGGTGAAATCAGACTGCCATTGGGGGGAATCAGTGCTAGTGAAGTTTCCCTCTCAGGAAGAAAATATAACCACTTACGAGGCCGGCTTCCTCAGTGTTTATACCTATCCGTTTACCCTCGGCTCAGTGGAACCATCGTCGCCTTCAATTGACCTAGTGATCCTCGACTTCTGCGAGTGATATCAAGTGACCCTTTCCCAAATACATCCGTCATTTTGGCGCATTGTTTACATGACCAGATATTTAACGAACATGACCAAGGGGATGCCTTTTACCCTTGACCACTTGGTCAGGACGTATAGCCCTCGACTCTTCCGCGGTGGCTTGATAAAACTCCAACGTTGAGCCTCGAGGGACTTTTTTGCTTGTACTGACGAGTTTAGGGACAGAGGGTGGATGAGTCGTTTGTCCAAGTTAGGACCTCGAACCTAATTCCGACAAAAAGGATGTTGTTCCGTGAAAGATGGAACATGAAACGTAAGTGGATGTGTTAGTCAGGTATTTTCTTTTTCTTTTGGATTAATTTCTCCATGAATTAACTCCTTCTGATGATGCAGCTGTTGCGGTGTACCCTGGTGTGGTTAAGGACCTCTGAGGTTGGATTGGCCAGCTAGAATCGATTTGCCTATATGTTGAGCGCGTGTGGCACAATTTGTCAGGGGCTCGATGGGAAGCAAAGAACCATTGTAAACCTTTATCCTTGTTATAATTGCATTTCAAAGAAAAAACTTCATCGATTACTCTCTCGCATCCCGTGGTTATATTTTGTATTTGTGCAGGTTTGGGAGAGGCCTCCATGATGAGGGAGGCACCGCTTGAGGAGGCGGATACCCCGAAACCTGACAAATAGAAGAAGAAAAGAAAGATGTCACCGGCTAAGCCTTCGAAATCTAAGAAGGCCAAAGTAAAAGAAACCTAGGCTGATTCAACAACTTCAATCTCTGAGGTAGTTGAGAGTCCTAGAGCTGGAGGTGAGGGGAAAACTGATCCCTCGACAAAGCCCATGGAAAGAGAAGACTTGGCCGTCCCACGTCATGCTGAGCTGATGGCTGTCGAGCCGGAGGTTTCTACATCGGAGTTTGATGTTGTTGTTGTCCCGCCTGGAGCCGAGGAAGCAATTGACAATGTATCGGGTGATGTTCCCGAGCCGGCTGCTAGCCAGAATATTCCCGGAGCTGGAGTGTGCTCGGTTGGTGGGCCCAATGAGCCTAGTTCTAAGGTTCCTCAAGGGCAAGATGAGGTCCCCACCGATCCATCTGGTGTCATTGAAGTGAGTGACTCCTTTCTGGAACCGGCTTTACCTTCAGGGCAGTTGTAGGATGCCCAAAATAAAGAATCTCCCCACGCGAGGGCATCTCCCCAGGGAAAAGAAGTGTTTGAAGGGCTATTTACTATAGCCAAGGAGAACCCTGAACTCAACACCTCATTTATTTTTAGTGAGATCAGAAGGATATGTGTGTAGGTAATTTTTTTTTTTTAGTAGATCCGGTGCGCTAGTCTTTGTCTTCCTTACTATGTTTCTTTTATGCTTCCAGGCCAAGGTGCTTTACAATCAAACATTTACTAAGTTTCAAGCCGAGTTGGCCCACTTTGAAGGCGAGAGCAGGAGGCTTACCTCGGAGGCTAATGAGCTTAGGGCTAGCTTTTACAAAAAGGAAGAAGAACTCTATGGTCTTCGGTATTGTCTGGAGGTGGCATCCCGAGTGAGGAATCATCTGGTTGAGCAGGTAGTATAGCTTCTATTTGTTTATGCTTGCATATTTACCCAACTTTAGTGCTCCGACACTTCTAGGCTGATTTTTGAAGTTTGAGAAGAGAGATGCTCGGATGAAAGAAGAGCTTCGAGCCAAAGACTCTGAAATTCTCGAACGCAAATGACACGTGATTAAGATAACCACCGAGAGAGGTAATCTCCAAGGGAAGGTGTCCTTGGCTGAACATCAGCTTCATGAAGTGAGGGCGAAGAGTAATAAGTACAAAGATCTTCTTGCTGAGTCGGCCGCTGTGCTATCTGCAGCTAGAGCTAGAGTTGGAGCGCTCGAACCCTCGTACAAAAAGGACGCTATTGCTACAAATGTTCAGGACAGGAAGGTATCTGAGGAGGCCGAATTGCAATTGACTCGAGCCGTGGATCATGCCCGGGTAAAGTCTCGGAGGCAGGCTTTCGAGGATATACAAGCTGGGGGAATTGATCTGGCTGCCGAGATCGAGAGGATGAAGATCCTAGAAGAGGAGGTTGCTGCCTTGCTCACTTCTAAAGGTGAATTGAGCAGTGGCTCGGAAGATAATGGAGATGAAGGTGAAGTCCCCGAGGGGGAAGAGGTCATTGAAGACCCTGGGGACGCAGCTGGGGCGGATGAAGGAATAACCCCCGAGGGAAACGTTGAAGGCACAACTTCGGTGATAGATTTGGGTTTTATTTGTTTTCTCCTTTGTGAGGGCTTTGGGCACAAGTCCTGTAAATTCGACCCTTTGATCTTTCAATATATATAAGAAGCCTTTCATCTTTCATCATTTCTCGTTTTGCCTTTGCTTTGTTGTAACAGATTGCAATGCTTGTTTATTCTTCAGTCCGAGATTTAGACCCCGAATCAAGCTTTCACTTGGTTGACCTTTAGGCCTTAAAAAAAGGTCCTGAAATTCTTCTATGCTGGCTCTTAGGCTCTTACGCGTTAGGTCGGTATGACCTCTAGTTGGCCCTGAGGCTAGATGGCCCGTAGGCTCTTATGTATTTTCCTTTAGGAATTTTTTAGTTAACCATTTAGGGCTCGTTTTCAAGTCGGGTTTCGACTCGAGCTCATCGACCCTTAGGTATTCGAATTTGCCCTGAGGCTTTTTAAGCTGGCGATTAGGCTCTTACGCGTTGGGTCGATACGACATTTAGTATGGTTATATTTTCCCTTGTTAAAGACTTTTTTGGTGTTTTTGTGTTCGTACGACTCTTCGACGGTTAGATAAGAACCTCGATTGTGAGTCGTTTGTGCGACGATAAATGAGCACCTCGGGAGGTTTCGCTTGGTGGCTGAACTATTTTGATAACTTTTCATTGTTTGCAGTTGATATGATCGAAGCTCTTTTGCTTATGCCAGGGTTAGCGTGATTAACCGGTTGTTTTCGAAGTATTTTTGAAGTATTTTGTGATTTTATGGCGACGGTCAGGCGTCCCCGAGTCGTGTTAGTTCGGCCGGAGCCTTGTGACCGTAGTCATTGTTTTTGGTTGTAGCCTTTCGACCGTAGTCGTTGTGTTTGCTGTTGCCTTTTGACTATAGTCGTTGTATTTTTCCGTAGCCTTTTAGTCCCCGAGTGAGATAGTCTCGGCGTCTATATCGAGGGTATTCCTTTTGGGGGGTATTACAAGTTCGAGTATATAGCCTTGACTTTAATATCGGGATTATGCCTTTTTTAAGGTCTTTCGAAATGGACATGACTTACTTGAGGTCTTACAGGTTTGATGATTACACTTTGTTTTAGGTGTTTCGATTATGATCATGCCCGTAGGACTTGCATACTTGGTCATGCTCGTAGGACTTACAGATTTGATCATGCCCGTAAGAGTTACATATTTGGTCATGCCTGTAGGACTTATAGATGGTGTCACCACACAGAGGGCTTTCAGGATCGAGGTTGCCCACTAGGGGTCTTATAGCCTCGAGCTAAAATATAGCTCGATGAGGGACAATCTATGACAATCCCCGAAGTGTCGAATGTTTTTGGCTCTAAGGCCATTCTTTGTAAACTTGTGATTATGAGCTCGAACTTTCCGTCCTTAAGGTCTTACGATATAGAGTCTTTGACGTCGGTCCCCGAGTGTCTGGTAAATTGTTTGTCCTTGGAGCCATTTCTTGTGATAAAAAGTTTTTTAAATGTGCAAATCTTGGAAGATGATGCTCCTCTAATTACTTGGTACAATTATACATATTTTCAGCATCGAGGGTTCGATTATTCTAAGCGGACACAGTTCGTTTGACCGTTTGGCCTGATACACCATTTTTCTATCGAGACCCTCTTTGACTTTCTTTGATTTCTCCGAGGAGGTGATCTCCCGAGGTGAAGCCCCCCTGTATTCTAGGTTGACTGAGGAGAGGCCTTGAATACTTGTTGAGTCTTCCTTGGGTAGCGTATAGATGTGGACTCGTTAAAAACCTTGACAGTAAAACCCTTTTTTGGGATAAAACCTGATCGAAGGAAACCCAAGGTCTTTTGAAGTGAGAGGATGTATCGATGTCTTCCATCAGATATCTGCAAAAGCTAAGTGCAAAACACATAAATGAAAATAGGAGCATAGTCTTACCTTAGCAGTAATAGCATTTGAGCATAGATATGTTCCAATTGCTCGGAAGTTGTTCGCCTTCCATAGTACCGAGTTTATAGGACCCTTTGCCGATTACTCCGAGGACGCGGTACGGTCCTTCCCAGCTCGGGCCTAGGTTTCCTTCATTAGGGTTTCGAGTGTTCTAGGTGACTTTCCTGAGGACTAGGTCCCCAACTCCGAAATGTCGGAGGTTTGTTCTCCTGTTATAGTATCTTTTGATTCTTTTTTTTTTGGCGGCCATTCAGACCAATAATGCTTCGCGCTTATCATCTATAGTTCGAGGGCTGCAGTTATTGCCTCATTGTTTGAAATCTCGGTAGCGTGCCGGAACCTGGAACTTGGCTCCCCGACCTCGACCGATATCAAAGCCTCAGACCCATACACCAGATAAAACGGTGTCTCTCCTGTGCTCGATTTTGAAGTTGTTCGATATGCCCATAGCGCCTCGGGCAACATTTCCCTCCATTTACCTTTCACATTTTCTAACTTCTTTTTCAAGGTTTGAATGATGGTTTTGTTTGTGGGTTCGGCCTGACCGTTTGCACATGGGTGATAGGGTGTCGACAGGATCCTTTTGATCCTGTGGTCCTCGAGGAACTTAGTATTTTGCTTATGATGAACTGCGTTCCATTGTCGCAGGTTATCTCGGAGAGGATCCCAAACCGGCATAGGATATGGTCGCATATGAAGTTAATGAATTCTTTTTCTCTTACCTTCTTGAAGGACTTCGCTTCCACCCATTTTTTGAAAATAGTCAGTCATAAATAGAATGAATATAGCTTTACCTGGTGCCATTGGTATGGGCCTGACGTTGTCCATCCCCCACTTCATGAACGGCCACGACGACAAGACCGAATGTAGTTTTTCACCAGGTTGATGAATCATTGGTGCAATTCTTTGACATTTGTCACATTTACGGACGAATTCTTTGGCGTCCTTTTCCATGTTGTCCCAATAGTAACTTGCTCTGATCGTCTTTCGGACTAATGAATCGGCGCCTGAGAGATATCCGCAGGTGCCCTCGTGGATTTTTCGGAGCACATAATTTGTGTCATCCCGTCGCAGGCATACCGCTAGGGGTCCATCAAATGTCCTTCTATATAGAGTTCTATTTTCATTGAGTAAGAATCGGGCGGCTTTGGTTCGCAGGGTCCATGATTTTTTCGGGTCCGTGGGTAGCTTCCCACTTCCCAGATAATCGATTTATTTTTTTCTGCAATTCTATGTCAGACTAGTGGAGTTGATCTTAGCATGGCCTTCCTCGAACACTGATTTGGATAGCTGAACAATATCCCTTATACATATATATAATCCACAGGGAATTCAAATAATTAATAGGGTCCTTACAACATAAAAGGGATTCAATAATACCTATTTCGAAACATAACCTCATAGGCCTTCATATATGCAAATTCCCAGGATATTAAACTACCTAGTCCACATACAAGATCGCGAATACAACACGTAAAACATGCCGGTAAGTCCTAAACTACCCGACAAGGCATGATAGTAGCTACGCACGGACTCTCGTCACCTCGTGCGTGCATAGCCCCCGCAAATAAGGACAAGCAATCATTTTTAATATCTATGGGGACAATTCCCTATTACAATATTAGAAAATAGACTCACCTCGTGTCGAACCTACTTCCCGGGTCAAGAAAGCGCCCGAAACTCCAAACTAGTCACCCAAGAACTCGAATATAGCCAAATGTTACATAAATATATCAATTTATACTCAAAAGTATGGAATTCTCCGATTTACTTAGTTATTTCACCTTAGTTTGAAAAATCCTAAAATACACACCCGGGCCCACATGCTCGGTTCCGGAAATTCTCAAAGGAACCAATCACCCATAACCTAAGGATCATTAATTTATAATGTTTGTGGGATTCCATGGCAAATTTCTTGGTAATTCTCCCAATTTTCATAAAACCTAGGTTTTTAATCTAACCCATGATTTTCCTCTAATTAGTGTGTTAATCCACCTAAAAGTTCAAGTATTCAACTTAAATTATAGTAGAAATCACTTACCTCTCAGTTGCTAGGTGAAATCCCCTATTTGAAAGATCCAAATATTGTCTCAAGTGAAGTTAAATGGCTAAAATGGGACTAAGTCCCGTTTAAAACTAACACTGACCAGCTGCCCCTTGTGTGCGATTGCAGCTAGGGCAGTGCAATCGTGGAAGTCAACTGGTCAAGGTCCCTGAGGGCCTACTGTGCGATCGGAGAGGGGTACGTGCCATAGCGGAGAACAAACTGGGTCAGGCCTGTGCGATTGCGAGGGAGGGGGTGCGAACGCCATGAACAAAAATTGGGCCAAGCCATATATCACCCCTGTGCGATCGCACACAGTCCCATGCCATCGTACAGGGAATTTCCCTCACCCCTGCCATCACTTCTATGTGATCGCATTAGTGCACCCGCGATCGCACTAAAGGAAACTAGTCAGTGAAAAATCTGGTGTTTTGAATTTAACTCTGAGGGGTCCGAAACTCACCCGATCCCCTTAAGACCCCGTCCAAAGGCACTGGAAAGTATGTATTCATAATACGGACTCCCTCGAATTTTCGGAACGTGAAAAACAACAACGAAACTAAAAATTCGACCCCAAAACCAAATTGAATCAAACTTTGAACTTAAAAGTTCTAGAATTCGCTTTCAATGCACCGAACCGACCTATACTACTCCGAATGATACCAAATTTTGCAAGCAAGTCATAAATGACATAACAGAACTATTCCCGATTTCGGAATTCCCGGACCTCGATAACACAAAAACACGTTCCACACCTAAATTCTTAAACTTAAGGAATCATATTTCACTATTTGGTGCCGAAACGCTCCCGGGTCATCCAAAACACATTCCGAACCTACGCCCAAGTCCGAAATCATCATACGAAGCTTCCGGAACCGTGGGAACTCGATTCCACGATTTTTTACTCAAAATGTTGACCAAAGTCAAATTTGTCCTTAAAGGCCAACCTTAAGGAACCAAGTGTTCCTATATCACTCTAACCACTTCCGAATCCTGAACCACCCGTCCCCGCAGGTCATAAATCATCATAAGCCGCTATGGAAAGTCTTATTTAGGGGAATGGTGTCCTAATACACAAAATAACCGGTCGGGTCGTTACATTCTCCACATCTTAAATGAATGTTCGTCCTCGAACGGGTCTAGAATCATACCTGAAGTGCTGAATAAATGTGGATATCTGCTCCGCATGTCCTTCTCGGACTCCCTAGTCGCCTCCTCGACTGGCTGGCCCCTCCACTGGACCTTCACGGCAGAACCTTTCTTGGACCTCAACTGGCGATCCTACCTATCAATGATAGCAATTGGCTCCTCCTCGTAGCCCAACTTCTCATCCAACTGAATAGTGCTGAAATCAACCATGTGAGAGAAGTCGGCGTGGTACCTCCGGAGCATGGATACATGAAAGACCGGATGAACTCTTGATAAACTGGGAGGTAAAGCAAGCTCATAAGCAACCTCTTGCCAGGTCGATGCCATATAACTTGGCCTCGCCAGGCTCAAACAACCCAATAGGAGAACGACATCGTCGACCATACAAAGACTCAAATGGAGCCATCTCGATGCTGGACTGATAACTATTATTGTAAGCAAACTCGGCCAAAGGCAGGAACTGGTCCCACTGACCTCCGAAGTCAATCACACATGCCCTCAGCATGTCCTCCAATATCTGAACTATATGCTCCGACTAACCATCAGTCTGAGGGTGGAATGTTGTGCTGAGGTCCATCTCACTATGTAATGCTCTCTAGAAGTGCGAGGTGAACCGAGGACCTCGATCTGATATAATGGACACTGGTACACTGTGCAACCAGACTATCTACCGAATGTAGATCTGGGCCAACCTCTCAAAAGTATAAGTAGTAGCCACTGGAATGAAATGCGTCGATTTGGTCAATCTATCCACAATGACCCAAACCGCGTAAACCTTTCGCAAAGTCCGAGCAACCCAACCACGAAGTCCATAGTGATGCGCTCGCACTTCTACTCAGGAATGGGCATTTGGTGAAGTAGGCCTCCTAGCCTCTGGTGCTCATACTTCACCTACTGGCAATTAAGACACCTAGCCACATACTCCACTATATCCTTCTTCATCCGCCTCCACCAGAAATGGTGCTTCAAATCACGATACATCTTCGTAGCCCTAGGATGAACAGAATACCGAGAACTGTGTGCCTCCTCTAGAATCCTCTCCCTCAAGAAATCAACATTAGGAACACATAAATGGCCCTGAAGTCTCAGAACACCATCCTCGCCAATAGTAACCTCCTTGGCACCACCATGAACCACTGTCCCCGGAAGCTCTGCCAAGCACGGATCATCAAACTGCCGAGCCTTAATTTTACCCAACAACGAAGACTCAGCAACCACATGTGCTACAACTCGACGAGGCTCTGAAAGGTCTAATATCACCAAGCGATTAGCCAAGGACTGAATGTCCAAGGCTAGAGGTCTCTCCTCTACTGCAATATAAGCCAAGATACCCATACTCTCCACCTTCCTGCTCAAAGCATCTGCTACCACATTCGCCTTGCCCGGATGATAATGAATGGTGATGTCATAATCCTCCAGCAACTCAAGCCACCTATATTGCCTCAAATTAAGATCCCTCTGTTTGAACAAGTGATGTAAGTTGCAGTGATCCGTATAAACCTCACAAGACACCCCATATGAACAGTGCCTCCAAACCTTAAGAGCATGAACAATCGCCGCTAACTCTAAGTCGTGCACAGGGTAATTCTTCTCATGAATTTTAAGCTGGCGTGAAGCATAATCAATAACTCTTCCTTCCTGCATCAACACATATCCCAAACCAACATGTGAAGCATTGCAATACACAGTGTACATCCCAGAACCGGAAGGCAATGTCAGAACTAGTGCTGAGGTCAATGTTGTCTTGAGCTTCTGAAAGCTCGCCTCACAATCGTCGGATAATCGAAATAGGGCATTCTTCTGAGTCAATCTATTCAATGGGCTGCAATAGAAGAAAATCCCTCCACAAAATGGCGGTAATAACCTGCTAGGCCCAAGAATCTCCTTATCTCCGTAACCGAAGTAGGACGCGACCAACTCTAAACTGCCTCAATCTTCTGAGGATCAACCTTGATACCCTCTCCGGATACCACATTCCCCAAAAATGCCACGGAATCCAACCAGAACCCGCACTTGGAGAACTTAGCATATAGCTTCTGTTCCCCCAAGGTTTGGAGCACAACTCTCAAATTCTGCTCGTGTTCGCCCAGCCTACGTGAGTAAATCAAGATGTCAACAATGAAGACAATGACAAAGGAATCAATATACGGCCTGAACACCCTATTCATCAAGTTCAGGAATGTTGCTGGGGCATTAGTCAAGCCAAAGGACATCACCGGGAACTCATAGTGGCCATATCTCGTACGGAAGGCAGTCTTCGGAACATCTGAGGCCCGAATCTTCAACTGATAATATCCCGGTCTTAAATCAATCTTAGAAAACACCCTAGCACCCTGCAACTGGTCAAACAAATTATCGATGCGCAGTAAAGGATACTTGTTCTTGATAGGGACCTTGTTCAACTGGCGGTAATCAATACACATCCGCATAGACCCATCCTTCTTTTGCACAAATAAGACTGGAGCACCCCACGTCGATACACTCGGCCTGATAAACCCCTTAGCGAATAACTCCTCAAGCTGCTCCTTCAACTCCTTCAGATTCTTTGGAGCCATACGGTACGGGGGAATGTAAATAGGCTGAGTGCCTGGAGCTACATCGATACAGAAATCAATATCTCGATCCGGAGGCATGCTTGGAAGGTTTGAAGGAAATACATCAGCAAACTCTCGAACAACTGGCACTGAATCAATCGCCGGAGAATCGGCAGTGGTGTCCCGCGCATAAGCAATATTGGCCAAACAGCCCTTCTTGACCATATGTCGAGCCTTCATGAATGAAATAACTCGGCTAGCTGCACTAACTGAGGAACCTCTCCACTCCAGCTTAGGCAACTTGGGCATGGCTAAAGTAACTGTCTTGGCATGGCAATCTAACACGACATGATAAGGAGATAGCCAATCCATGCCTAGAATAACCTCACAATCGACCATGTCGAGCAATAAAAGGTCCATTCTGGTCTCGAACCCATAAAAAGTGATCACACAAGATCGATAGTTCCGGTCTACCAACACAGAATCGCCCACATGAGTGGTAACATATTTAGGAGAATCCAAGGACTCACGAGGAACATCCAAGAAATAAGAAAATAAGGCTGACACATATGAATAAGTGGATCCTGGATCAAACAATAATGAAGCCTCTCTACCACATACTGAAATAATACATGTGATCACGACGTCTGAGGCAACTACATCAGATCTGGTGGCATAGAATCTAGCTGGAGCACCGGAAGACTAAGCTCCACCAGAGTGAACAGGAGCTGACTGACCTCCCCCTGATTGGCCTCCACCTCTAGGACGACCCTTTCCGGCCTATCCTCCACCTCTAGATGGCCGAGCCGCTGGTGCTGGACTCATAGGCTGATAACCCTGTTGTACTGCCTTGCCCCAAAACCTAGGACAAGTCTTCCTGATATGGCCGGAATCCCCGCACACATAACATCTCACCGGTGGCATGGCCTGCTGCCCTAAATAAGAACCCTGGACAACTAGGGGACGGTGAGAACCCTTTGACATAGCACTGAAGTAAGGCCTCAATGGGGCACCACGAGGAGGTGGCGGTGCTGCTGAATATGGAGGCCTGCTGGGCCGGCCCCTGCAAAACTGACCTCTGCCCCTAGCTGGGGCGCCTCTAAAATCACCAGAGAATCCGGCTCTCTTATCCTGCTGCACCGGCTCTCTGATCCTCGACCGATTATCCTCGATCCTACGAGCAATCTCCATACCAGCGGATAAGGAGTCCCCATCTCCACCTCTCGGGCCATGTTGGCCCTAATACCTGGATGCAACCCTGTTACAAACCTCCGCACTCTCTCAGCCTCTGTAGGTAGTATCATGAGCGCATGGAGAGATAACTCTGAAAATCTAGCCTCATAATCCGTCACTGACATCTGGCCCTGCTCTAGCTGCTCAAACTAGTACCGCAGCTCTTCCCTCTCAGAGGCTGGTATATACTTATCTAGGAACATCCGAGTAAACTGCTCCCAGGTGACAGGAGGAGAACCTGCCGGTCTGCCAAGAATATAGGACTGCCACCACCTGCGGGCCATGTCCTCCAGGTGAAAAGTAGTGAAGTCAACTCCATGGAACTCCAATATCCTCATATTGTGCAGTCTGTCCCTGCAACTTTCAATGAAGTCCTAGGCATCTTCACCTCACTCACCCTAAAGACCGGAGGGTTAAATCTAGTCATTCTATCCAATAACTTTTACAAATCGCTGTCCACAGCTGGTCTGAGCTCAGGTGCTATTACTACCGGCTAGACCCCTCCCACAGGAAGTGTAGTCCGGGTGTGATGTAATGCTGTTGTCTGACCTGTAGCCTGGGCAGTAGGGGTCTGGACCCCCCCTCCCGCCTGAGAAGTGGAAGGATCCGCTAGAAATAAACCAGCCTAGGACATAGTGTCCATAAATCTCATCATACGACCCATGACCTCATGGAAGCCTGGCGTCGTCATGAAGTCCACTGGAGCAGGATCTGCTGGAGGCACCTCGTCCTGCTCCTCTATGATAGGATCCTTTGGTGGTGGTGCAACTGGGATAGATCTGGGACGCCCTTGT
Organism: Nicotiana undulata; assembly: GCA_005239495.1. Taxonomy (NCBI): domain Eukaryota; kingdom Viridiplantae; phylum Streptophyta; class Magnoliopsida; order Solanales; family Solanaceae; genus Nicotiana; species Nicotiana undulata. The sequence goes on along the minus strand of ML264699.1, from coordinate 4,278 downwards.
CCCCTACCTCGGGCCAGAGCCCTCCCCGGGCCTCTACCACGGCCTCGGGCAGCGGGGGTAGCGGCATTTCTCGGGTCTGGAACACACCTGCGGGAGTCCTCAGCATCTGTGAGAGAATAGAAGAATGAGATTTAGTACACCATCGACTGCACGATAGAATATGAATGAAGAGAGGTTTCCTAACACCCTATAGCCTCCCAAAGATAAATAAAGATGTCTCTGCATCGATCTGCAAGACTCTATTAGGTTTGCCCATGACTTGTGAGACCTATGTGAACCTAGAGCCCTGATACCATGTTGTCACGACCCAAAATCCTATTTCAGGCAGTGATGGAGCCCGACAGCAAGGTCAGGCAAGCCAACACTCAATTTACCAAGGGTTCCTTCTTATTTGATTAAACATCTATACATAAACAAAGTTTTTAAAGCTCAAATCATTTCCGAAAAGAATAATTAACCAATTTTAGCCAAAATCAATCATAATTAGGAGTGGGTCATGATATATATTGTCCCGTAATCCATAAAACCTACCACATGTGTGCCAGTTTCTAGTGTCACTAGTCCTACGGGCATACTAACAGAATATACAAAAGATGTAATATACAGTTCCACTGTCTGATAGAAATAAACGGGAAATAAGCAAAAGAAGCTCCATGGTGCTACCGAATATCGTCAAGAGAAGCAGCTCACCGTGAAGTCAGGTCCAACTAAAGTCAGAATCTAGCTCTGGTCTGATAGCCAGATGCACCCCTCTCAGAACATGTACAATTAAGTACCGAAGCGTAACATGAGTACATATACAAATATGTACCCAGTGAGTATCCAGTCTAATATCGAAGAAGCAGTGACGACAGGTCGACTTGATACTTACTAGGGTCAAACAATATGACATATGTATATACAGGCGAAACAATAATAGCAGAAATGAAAGTATTAAAGAAATGTGCATCAAATATCATTCTCTAGTACCCTCGCACTACCTCTTTCCATGGTATCAAGTTGTTTAACCCTCTCTCTTTCCCAAAAGCAACACTTCAATTACAGGGCTTCCCATAATCTATCAAACATATAACGGACCGTGAACGTACGACCAATACGGCGTGAAAAATAAATGTGCACTGCTGAGGGTTGAACGGCGCGAACCATAAATGCATCTATCTGCCCCGCTCGCGAATCGATCATGCAACGCGGTTGTCGTAATAAGAGGGCTGCCCGCTCGCGAATCATTCATGCAACTCGGGTCCTCGTATACATATACATAATCCTCAGGGAATTCAGATAATTAACAGGGTCCTTTCAGCATAAAAGGGATTCAATAATACCAATTTCGAAACATAACCTTATAGGCCTTCATATATGCAAATTCCCAGGATATTAAACTACCTAGTCCACATACAAGATCGTGAATACAACACGTAAAGCATGCTGGTGAGTCCTAAACTACCCGACAAGGCATGATAGTAGTTACGCATGGACTCTCGTCACCTCGTGCGTGCGTAGCCCCCGAAAATAAGGACAAGCAACATTTTTAATATCTATGGCGACAATTCCCTCTTACAATATTAGAAAGGAGACTCACCTCGTGTCGAACCTACTTTCCGGGTCAAGAAAGCGCCCGAAACTCCAAACTTGTCACACAAGGACTCGAAACTATCCAAATGTTACATAAATATATCAATTTATACCCAGAAGTATGGAATTCTCCGATTTACTTAGTTATTTCACCTTAGTTAGGATAATCCTAAAATACACCCCCGGGCCCACATGCTGGGATTCAGGAAATTTTCGAAGGAATCAATCACCCATAACCTAAGGATCATTAATATATAGTTTTTGTGTGATTCCATGGCAAATTTCCTGGTAATTCTCCCAATTTGCATAAAACATAGGTTTTTAATCTAACCCATTATTTTTCTCTAATTAGTGTGTTAATCCACGTAAAAGTTCAAGTATTAAACTTAAATTATAGTAGAAACCACTTACCTCTCAGTTGCTAGGTAAAATCCCCTCTTGGAAAGCTCCAAAACTCGCCCCAAGTGAAGAAATATTGCTAAAATGGGAGTACGTCCCGTTTAAAACTAACACTGCGCAGCTGGGGCAGTTCAATCATGGAATTCAACTGGTTAAGGTGCCTGGGGGCCTACTGAGCCTATCGCAGAGGGGTACGTGCGATCGCGGAGAACAAACTGGGCCAGGCCTGTGCGATTGCAGGGGAAGGGGGTGTGAACGCGGAGAACAAAAATTGGGCCAGGCCATAAATCACCCATGTGCGATCGCGCACAGTCCCATGCAATCGCACACAAAACCATGCGATCGCACAGGGAATGTCCCTCACCCCTGCCATCTATTATGTGCGATCGTAGTAGTGCACCCGCGATCGCACTGAAGGAAACCAGTCTGTGAAAAATCTTGTGTTTTGAATTTAACTCCGAGGGGTCCAAAAACTCACCCGAGCCCCTTGGGACCCTGTCCAAAGGCACTGGCAAGTCTGTATTCGTGATACGGACTCGCTCGAATTTTTGGAACGTGAAAAACAACAACGAAACCAAGAATTCGACCCCAAAACCAAATTGGATCAAACATTGAACTTAAAGTTCTAGAATTCGCTTTCAATGCGCCGAACCGACCTATACTACTAGGAATGATACCAAATTTTGCAGGCAAGTCATAAATGAAATAACGGAACTATTCCTGGTCTCGAAATTCTGTTTGGACCTCGATAACACAAAAACACGTTCCACACCTAAATTCTTAAACTTAAGGAATCATTTTTCACTATTTGTCACTGAAACGCTCCCGAGTCATCCAAAACCCATTCCGAACATACGCCCAAGTCTGAAATCATCATATGAAGCTACCGAAACTGTTGAAACTCGATTCCGAAGTCGTTTACTCAAAATGTTGAGCGAAGTAAAATTTGGCCTTAAAGGCCAACCTTAAGGAACCAAGTGTTATTTAAACACCCCATCCCCGCAGGTCATAAATCATCATAAGCTGCTATGGGAAGTCTTATTTAGCGGGATGGGGTCCTAATACGCAAAACGACCGGTCGGGTCGTTATAAATAATGCAATAGAGAGATAGGAATTTTTCACACATTTAAGAATGTTTTTCACGAAAGTTTTCTGTTTGAACTTTCACAACATTTTACATGTGTTTGATCATCGTCTAAAACTCATGTTGCAACTGTTTTCTTTGAAAAGGTTTGATATGCACTTGTATTTTTTAACTATTTTTCTTATGTAACAGTTTTTTCGAGCTAATACTAGATAATAACTATTTTTCATTCGTAACAGTTTTCGTAAAGGTGGGGTTTTTTACCCGTAACTGTTTTTATTGATAACAATATTTAATAATCAGGAGGGAAATGCTTTTTTATCTGTAACTGTTTTATTTGATAACAGTTTTTCAAATGAGTACAACAATTTTGATCTTTCATCCGTAATTATTTTATTTGATAACAATTTTCAATATGAGTACAAGGATTTTGATCTTTCATCCATAACTGTTTTATTTGATAACAATTTTCAATATGAGTACAAAGATTTCATAATTGTTTTTAGTTACAACAGTTTTTTGACTGAGTACAAAGATATGCATTTCTTCCTCGTAGGTAATATTTTTCCTTTTAACCTGAACATGTTCGAAGGTTTATTGGATCAGGCTTTGTTTGAGTCTCCGGCTCTTTCGATTTTGGTTGTATCACATGACTTGTTGGGTAGAAGAATCTTCAGGCTCGAGCTTTGACTTTTTGATAGTCTTCTTTGCTTCGTCTTTGCCTTCCATGTTGAGCTTTGAAGAATGAAATCTCGAGCATAAGTTAATTCCTCGCGTCTTTGCAGGTCTAATATCATCATCTGGTGATGGGCTAGCTTTATGCCTATCATCTAAAATAGTTAGTAAAAATTTTAATGTTCAAAAGTAAAATCGAACGTGTGATACCTGACCGGGGGTATTATTTTTACTTAGAAGTAATACTTCTTCAAATGGAGGGCATTCCAGCTTGTTGGTAAGATCCTGCCATCCATAACTTCCAACTCATAGGCGCCCTTTCCAACTATGCCTCAGACTTTGTAGGATCCTTCCCGATTTGGACTTAATTTTCCCGTACCAGCTTCTTTGGTCGATTGAAAGACTTTTTGAGGACGAAGTCCCCAATCTTGAAGTATCTTAGATGAGCTTTACGGTTGTAATAATGCTTTATGATTTGTTTTTGAGCTGCTGATACGCTCAATTTACACCTTAAAAGAATGTAAGCGATCGTTGTCAAATATAGTAA